>JAJLUL010000054.1:0-122387 GCA_030564325.1 Blastobotrys capitulatus | reverse complement strand
TTGACAGAACATTATCAATCAATTAAAAAAAAAAAAAAAAAGAGAAGTGGAATTCAATGATGCAGTAAACAAGATACATACTTAATTACTACAATTACTATAGGTATGGTGGTTAAATTTTAGATGACATGGCATGTGGATATTACAAGTAAACATAACACATGTACATGTACATGTGCCGGTTATACAAAGTTGTACAGATATTAATATATAATGGTTTGATAGATAGAGCTGAATTTATGACATTTAAATAAAATGTTATACCAAAATACATATACGATATATAAATAACATAACAACAAATAAACCAACTCAATAAACTTTTAATATCACGGTCAATAGATCAATTGGACTAATTTTAAGTCTTGATTGTTAACAATAATTACTTAACAATAAATTCTTATAAAATTTATCTATAATTACTTAAAATCGAATGGCAAGTTAAATTTATGGCATATAAAAATATTTCCCAATTCATATTACCACAAAAACAAATTTAAAGCGTTATTATTAGTTTATTTAGTTAATTAAATCCATTCTCCACTTTTTAGAGGATATCATGGGAAGATAATGATATTAATAATTATTATTCACAACTCTTTTTGATCTCTTTTTAAATATGTATCAAAGACGTTAAGTAAATGAGTCAATTGGGCTTAAAACTAATTGAATTACTATATACTATCTATAGAAAACCTAGCAATGTTACCAAACATTTTCCAACTTCATTAATTTGATTCAATAGCATATTTCAAAAAATTTTCATTTTAATTATCACTACTGTAGGATGCTTAAACCCATTTAATAGAAATAGAAATCACCCATCATTCTATATATACAATACTATAATAAATTATATCAATTTAGCTCCATTAAAACCTTAATTATTAATGAATATTTCTGTCATAAATTGTCTTCTATTAGAAAAATTTCTTTCATTAGACATAGACCTTCCTACAATTTTTCTACATCCATACACCAACACCGACTCTTCACTTTCACATCTCCAAACTAAAAGAACAACAGAGTCGGATACCCGATCTGCCCCCATGGCCACCACATCGCGCGCTAAAAAAAGCTTTCCAACCTTAAAAAAAAAAAAAAACATTTCATGTTCCTGACTCAGACCCCTCCCTCCCTTAAACCTACACCTGTGTTATATTAATTACCCAAAACAAAACTCCATCCCCATCATAGCCTTGCGTTTTCCCGCCCGTGTCTGACTTTCTCTTTCTCCTTTAAGCTACAAGTAAGCTTAGACCGATATCGATCCACTCAGGTCCTTCCTTCACCACTTCAAATCATACAATAAACAAAAATTATTCCTGTCGATCCGTTTTAATCCCATTCAAGCACCACTTAAACAGAAGACCCGTGGGTCCCACCAGACTTTAAAGTAGATCTAAACTTTCAAAGTCACGGTTTCAGACACATTTGTCACAGCTTTGTTTTTTCTTTCTTCCACACACTGTGACTGCAGTGAGAATGGCCACGCGAACTTACTGAGCTAGCTTGTCAGTAAGCAGTTCTGTGAGATCTGGTCAACCAATAGTGTCACATCTTAGTCACCCCCTGGAAACCAATTTTTATTATTATTATTCTCTTAAGCGTGAGTAGTGTAGACCTTATAACCTTAATACACCTTAATGTTTTCTACAAGTCTATAAAAATCCTGTTACAAATAATAAACATAGAAGAAAAAAAAAGAGAAAAAAATTTCTTCTCTCTCAGTTACCATAGTCAAACTGTAGAACAATTACCAACTATCAGTAAGACTAATCTAGATAAAAGTTAAAATGAAAAATTAAAAATTAAAAAAACTTACCAAACATATGAATAGAAAAAAAAAAAAAAAACTTAACGGGATATGTATATAATTAAAAAATAAAAACAAAGAAGGAAAAAAAAACTATCTTTTCTTCTTTCTATAGAAATTTAAAAAAAAAATAAAATAAAAAATGCTCTATATATATATATATTAATAATGAAAAAAAAAAAACTAAACCTTTACTTAAATTATTATTATCAGTTTTTTTTTTCTTCCTCCTCTTCAACTATTATGCATCTGGATTAGCAACTCTTAAAATTTTTCTTGAATAATCTTCTTCATCTGCTAAACTACCATCACTAATTCTTCGTTCACCCAACATTACAGGATTTAATCTTTGATCAATTGCCATGAAATTATCACCTTGACTATTTGAAGCATTATGATTACCACTTGTAAAATGACTTGCACCACCACTTGTTGATGTTGATCCATTTCTAAAAGGATCTTTACCTTCTTTAGCACTTGGTGATCCATAAGGATCATAAAATCCATTTGGACCTGTTGAAGGATTATATTGATCATTAGCTCTTCTTCTTCTTAAAAAGAATACAACACCACCAATAATTGCTAATGCTGCAATAACACCAATAACAATACCAGCAATTGCTCCTCCTCCAATACCTGATGATTCATCTTTATCTTTATCAGCATCACTTGTATTTGATGCAGATGGTGAAGAAGCAGTTGAACTTGATGATGCAGATGATGATGATGAACTTGATGATGATGATGTTGCTGTTGCTTTTGATGATGAACTAGTTGATGACGCTTTTGTTGAACTTGCTGATGTTGAAGTTGTTTCTGGTAATTGTGATACAACTTGATCTGAAAATCCATAAATTAAAAATGTATCTTTACCACCACATGATTCCAAATCATAACCTTTACAACCAACATTACATTTATCATCATCTACTAAATCAGAATCTGGTGGATAACCATCACCACAATAACATAAATTACCTTTTGTTAATGCAAAAGCTTTACCACCTTTTTTTTCACATAATTGAGAACATTTACCTGATGATTGTCCAACATCTGCTTGTAATAATTTTAAATTCCCAGCACTTTTGAAGCATCCTTCATATGACCATGTATCTTGAATTATTAAATTTCCTGCTTTTGCTGCATTAGTTGGTGTAAAAGTTAATGCATATAAAAACCCTGCCAGCAGTGTCTTTGAATAAATCATTGTTTAAATTATTAGAAAAATATTAGAATTGAAATATGAAAATGAATGAATAGAATAAGAATTAATGTAATACTATTGTACACTTGTTGTTGTTGTTGTTGTTGATATTTTTTTTTTTTTTTTTTGGACTCCTTAAAATTTTTTTTTACGCCAAAATTTTTTTTTTCTCCCTGTCTTTTTGTTGTAATAAACTATTTAAAGAAAAGAGATAGTATCTGTCGTGTTTTTAGTCGTCTTTGTTAATAATACTGTCGTTTCGTTCTATCAGTTATTATTGTTTTAAAAAAATATCGTTTACAAATGAGTCGTTATTCGTTTTTTTTTTGAAATTGTCGTGAACCTTCTATTTCCAAAAAAAAAAAAAAACTTTTACAAATATATCAAGAGAAAAGAAGAATGTCTAATGTTTTAATTAATTAAATAAAACTGTCGTTTACAATTCTTTTCTGATATTGTTGAAGGGTTTTGTTGGTTGTGTTTTTTTAATGGTGATAGTTAATAGTAGTAGTATAAATTCTACTAAAAAAAAAGTGGTTGTGAAGGAGAGAAAAAATAAAAAAAAAAAAGTGGTGTCGTTATAGAAAGAAAAAAAAATTCCACACCACAACAACACAAGCCAATTTTACACAAGCTTGAGTAAAAAGAAAAATAAAAAAAAAAAATAAAAATAATTATTTTTAACTCCCAAAATTTTGAAGAAAAAAAAAGTAAAAAAAAAAAAAATACGCCAAAATTTATTTTTACTTTTTTTTTTTTTTGTAAACTTTTGAGCGAGCGAATAGGGAAAAAGCGGGCGACCGTTGTTTATCCCTGCTTGAGTGGAATTGAGAGTCCACGAAAAAAAAAAAAAAAAAAAAAATTTTGACCCCCAAAAAAAAACATTGTTACTTTAAGAATAGATTTATAGGTTTATTTTTACTTTTACTAAGTTTTGGGGGTGTACAATACAATAAGTCAATTGGTCTATTAAATGATTATACCAGGTATTTTTTATGCCAATTGGAGATTTATTGGTATTATATTTGATCAGTATGTAGTATATATGGATTATTTTTTCATATTTTATTTTAATAGCTCATAAGCTCAGCCTACTAAGAAATAATTCTGAATGACCATTGAATTGATGAGTATTATACATCAAATTGATGATAAATCAGTTTTATAGGTTATTTATATGTATATATCTTTAAAGAACCACAAATCCTGCGGATGCACCATTTGGTGGTTGTGTTCATTAGTATCAACTTTTTTATACTGACACTTCAATGTCTAATAATAACTTTTTTTTTATCTTCAAACATAATAATATTTTCGGTTAAACAAGAATAAGAATAATATTTTTTTTACCTTCTAAGATCTATAATCATATTTGTATTATTTTCCCTTTTTTTTCCTTCTTCCAAGCCTGACAAAAAAAAAAATACTCGGTAAAATATGATTGGTTATGATTCTTTTATATAATAATGGGCAATAAGTTTCCAATTCCAATTCTTTTCCAAAAGAAAAAGTTAGTGCTTTATGATTCTTAACATAATTTCCATAGATTGAAACTATTTTTTTGGGTACCGTTAGGGTTTACCAGTGGTACCAGTATTACAATGGGATGTAGTATTTACAAGAACGTGATTAAAAAACCATGGTGCATTTTATTGCTTCTAAGAAAATAAATAAGGCTAAAAAAAAAAAATTTTATGGAAAAAAAAGTGGAGATAATCAATCATCCTGCAAGTAAACTAATAATTTTTTTATCAATTTAGGTTAAGCATATTCTAAAAGTTATAAAAAAACTTAGTTTGGATTAAATTTGTGGTACATCATCATCGTTATACTTGATCATTCATGTCACGTTGGAAGTTGATGATATTGACTAACTATCTTTAGAAATGGCATTATCACAAATAAACCTCAGTATAGGCTAGCTGTTACTTTTATAGTTACTGGAAGTTCTTTGCTTAAGCAAAATTTTTTTTACATGTCAATTTGATATGTCAAAAAGAGTTTTTACAGTAGAAAAACATGATTTGAGGCAACAATCGACTGTTAACAACTATCCTTATTTAGCGAAAGTAGATTTGTAAATAAACAAACCCTCAAAATCTTGTTACACAATATCTTGATAACGGATTGAACTTTAGATAATATGTATTGATAAAATGTCATTTTTTCTTATCATTGGCTTCAATTAATATTTTTTTTCCTACAAAAGATATCGATAATAAAAATAATTTATTTGATACATAATATGTATTCTAAATAATACTATGTAGTATTCGTAAAAAAAGAATCATTAGAACAATCTATCCATGGGTTGGTGTATCAATCTATCTTAGAAAATTGGAGAGATTTTAAACCAAATTCTATAGTAAAGGAATAGATGGCTTAAAATTACGAATGACTACTGGTATATGGATAATATTTCATTAATGAAATTGGATCCGGCTGTTTATCAACCTAGATTGAAAAGAAGTTATTATACTTCCGCTTTCGTTAATAATTTCTATTATAAAGCTTACAATCTACATTTAAACACGAATGCTATTCAGATGCTATTATCATTATTGTAGCTTAGTATAATGATTATAGACGTACAGTAGTAGTAGCAAGTTATAGTTATAAAAATCGTCTCATTCAAATCAAGCTGTTAATAAGACCCAATTGACGACCTACAAAGCTCTTACTCAGACAGTAGTAATTTCACTGCCAACTTTAAAATTGGGTAAGGAAATAAAGTGAGTAAATCAACACATGTAAAAACATCTGATTATCTTTTTACTAATGAATACACTGTAAAACAAGAACAGAAAAAAAGTTTTCAGTTCTATTACCGGTAGAAGAAAGAAAGTTTTTTTTTTTTCCCATAACAATTCGATTAAACATCAATGGTATAAATGATCCTCATTTCAAACCCCGTTATATCCTTCTTTAAATCTAATTAAAGTTACTCGACATCATGAATCTAACAAATTACTGGGTCTATCCAGGATATATGTAATTACAGTAGCATTGATATATACCTGGTCATAAGTACCAGGTAGAACCTTACTATCTTGATAAATTTAAGTTTAACATGTATTTATAAGACTTAGATCTAAAAGCTGTATATCTAAATAACGTTAAATGCATATATAGGTACAGTAAAAATGAATCCGATAAGTTTTAAGCTTAGGTTCAAGTGGATGCTACTAATGGGGTGCTATTATTTTAGCCAACATCTATTAAAAGTTTTATCTTCATGAATTCTTATTAAGAGTTTGTATATATTTTATCCAATACCAAGTAGACTTGTCCATAACTCTTGCTGTAGTCGATTTTTAACTCCAAAATCGCACGCACAGTCTGAGAAGTATAGATGTACAATACCAGGTAGTTAACTCAATTGCAATTTGGTATAATGATTATTACTAAGTAATCTAGACCTTTTTAAGGTCAATTAAAGCTATAGCAACCATATTATAATTTTCTGTAGGCCTTTTTTTTCCTGATACAGGTTAATTTTAAAGCCAGGTTACCACTTTAAGCCTACAGTACTAACCTGAGTATTAGAAAAAAAAATAGAAGAAAGAAAGAAAGAAAAAAAAAAACATGTGCTGCAGAGCCTGTACTGTAAACACCAAAAACATTGTAATGAAAATATTGAAACCACAGAAACAAGTTTCTAAAATTAGATGTTCGAAAAAAAAAACACCTCCTTGAATTTTTTTTTTTTCCAAACCGTTTTTTTGAAGGCCTGGTGAAAAAAATTTAAATGTTTGATAGATCAGATTATTACAGCTGGTAGCTTATTTCTGCGCAATAGCTGGGCGCGGTCATAGGCTTACACTCGTTAGAATAAAGATCCACCAGGCTTTGTAGCCTTTGGTGAGAGATCCCTGGGATTGATCCTAAGGAGATATATTGCACTTCTTTTTTTTTTTTTTCACGACAATTTATACTACAGGTGTGGTTATGCATCCATATAGATGATCTGTGTTAAGAAAAAAGGCTTGGTTCAATTATTAAAGAAAAGACGCTGTGATCGGCTTAAAATGAATACTACTACTACTGTATATTATTATAAGGAGAATGGTTTCTACTCTTAGAATTTTTTGAAAACAATTCAGCATATAATACATTGGATATAATATTCTGAATATACTAAAATGGTAACTATCTATCCATATATGGCTAGCATCTTGAAAATAATAACGCAGCTGTAACAGAACTACAAAACTGGTTAACTTAAGACTTAACCAATCTCAGGTAACAAGAACTATAGATTAAACGATATATAATAAGACTGTACCTTACTAAGTTAGCTGCTTTATGGTGCAGTAGTTAGAATATAAGACTCAGTCAATTAACCAATTGAGCTTTACCTTAGTAACATATAATACAGGTTCTAGCACCCAGTCCTTGATTACATATAGCATGGAGTGCAGGCTATGAAGAATTTTCATCCTATAGATCTGGTATTGAGTTCCACTGTACTTACAAGTGGCTCACTTCAATAGACTATCTCAAATCTCGAGATATACAGTATATTTTTTTATACATTCAAAACTTGAAAGCATTTTTCAACATTGAAACAACTTATTATCTAGGCAAATAAACAAACAATCTATCAATTAATCAATTACTGTAATTAATTATAAACGAAAAACTATAAAATCATAGATACTCTCTATCCTAGCTACTTTCTACATGTAAATCTTACCGGGAATATTATGTACTCTAATCATATTTGTTAAAGGATTTACACCATCGAATGCAGTATAAATGGTTTTTAGCCAGGGTTTTTTTTTTTATCATAATAGATGTTTACAGATTCAACTCCAGGAGGTCCCTGATCAGGTAAACAAACGAAAACTTTAATTTAGTTACATTATGCATAAAAAATTTCTATCATTAATTAACCTACATCAGATCCAGGGTGGTAAGAAATGTTTTTTAGAGTTTTAATCATCCTTGATTTTCGTGAATTCCCTGAGGTTCAATTAAATCCTTTTTATCTTAGTATCGATACATATACACCAATTTAAAACAATCAAATTTACGACAATTACTTTCTAAGTCTGATAGTCTGTAGTAAATCCGGATATTAGTGATGATTTTCTTTTAATCATCGAACGGCTGTTAACACACCCATCTTCAGGAGGTTTTTAAAAGCCTTCAAAATTTTTCATATCCATGGCAGCTAAAATGCTCAGTAGCAGTTACGTAGTAGTATCGATATCAAACCATCATGAATTTAATCAAAGCCTCCATACCACAAACGCGTTAAAGATTTCATAACGATCATCATCAAAAAAACAAAAAAACAAAAAAAAAAATTTCGGAACCCCCCTAAATTTTTCAATAAAATTAAACTGCAGGAATTCACAATGCTTAGATAAAGAGTTTTGGTACCCCCCAAGTCGATGAACGATACGCTTTGACCATTTTATAAGACTACAAAAGCCTTAGCTCTAAGCTCTTCATATTTTAAATTATATCTGTGTGATCAATAACTACAGTAAATATTAGACAACCCTTAATTTCAGAAATAAAAATTCAAATCCACCAGCCTGGCAAATTCGACACACCACACTATTAATATAATATGTACATAACATAGAACAATAACGGTTTTTTCTTTTCATTTAAAGAATCTCTATTAGAGAGAGAGAGAAACCTCGATTGAATTAAAACTTTCATATATCGATATTATGATAAAGTTTTTTTCAGATCAAGATCTTATAATAGATTTTCAGATTCTTAACCGACAAAGTTTCGTGTACCACTTGATCGGAATTCATTGAAGAATGGAACGTACAATGCAAATCTACATATATCCGGATATATATATATCAAAGAAATTTGAAAAGAAAGATCCTTTAAGCTTCAAGTCCTGACTCTCAGGTAGATTTACATCGTTATGCAGACCGACTCAGCAGCTGTTGTGCACTCAGAGAGTGTGTTAAATTAATCGATCAAGAAATCTGGTAATAAGAATTATTTGATCACATACCTCAGTTTCTTGATTTGATAAAGATACACAATGGGTTTTTTTTTTCGATCTGGATTTTAAGATTCAGTGGTACTGAGAGTGTCCATCGAACAGTGCAGTCTAGGTCTAGGTCTATCGATTGTGATAGGTTCACGCTTCTAAGATCCTTAGAACAGTGGTTACATACTTATAATTAGTAGGTCTGCTGGATATTATATTTAATACTAATGTTTCATCATGGAATGTTCGAATCATATAAGACGACACTGTGTGTAAGATGCATTTCTATGCATGAATTACAATATATAGTCTTAAAGCAAGGACCTACTAAGAGCTTTGATATATAATATTAATACACGCGTACAACACTTGTTAACTTGTAGTTATTTAACTCTTTAATGCACATAATACCGATATACCTGGGATGATGGTATATCATAGCTAAGTAAATTAAGGGTAACTTAGATATCCCATTGATCATAGATTACTAAGTGGAAAATTACTGGTTTTGATGGAACAGGAAAAATTACCAGTGTTTAAAAAAACGATATATTTATAATAATGGGGGCTATCGATTTACTATTAGCACACAATATCGTGTGAGATCCATTGGTACCTGGTTTCAGTATATGGATCGATGGATACGACTATATATATATATTTAAAAAATAAATAAATTTGACCTGTACAATGTACAGAGATATAGTTCAGCCGATTCAACAAACCAGGGCACTTTATAGATTTAAATATCTTTAATATTGCAGTGTTTTAGAGCATTGAAATTTTTCCAATTGACGACCATTAAAAATATTTTATTATTCTGAAAGTCCATGGACAAATTTTATCATAGCATATATAACATGGATTAAGTAATTGATTGAAATTGACGCGTAAATGCCGTTTTTTTTTTTAAAGAATGGCTTTTCAGTGATTCTTTTAGATATCATTAGATTTAAATTGCAGATTAGTTGGATAAAATGTCAAACAATTGTACTTTCAAATAACAAGTAATCTGCTCTTTAGTATACATATAGTCTGCCCTTGATTTCAATTATATACTGTATATACCTAATATATATTATTAATACATATATAGTTCGTATCCGATTCTATAGTTACTAAAGTCGCGTATATCATGGATTTAATTCTATCTAGATAGTTACTAAAGCCGCATATACTATGGAATTAATAATCTGATTAAGTATATACCAACTTAGATATATATAGTACACCCCGAATAATATATACCCCAGATAATCTCCCTAAGATCATCTATATATCTATAATATTTTCCATCATTTCAAATATCGATGACCCAAGAGTTATGGTTGGCTTTCAATCATAGGTTACAGGACTATATCGAAATCCCAAAAACTATAACAACTTTTACAATTCTGTGGACCAATAGTTAGACCGGAATATATATTTAGCCATTAATCAATTAAATCTAGAATCTTCAAGTTTAAAAAATATTATATCTTGGTATTGATTGAGTTAAAGTATTAGCACACACTCATTTACCGGATCAGATTAACCAAACAAACCCTAAACTTAGTCTAAGTAATACTTGGAATAGTTCTTATAACGAAGATCTACCATAACCTAATAACCATCTACAATTCAGGGGAAATAAGAACCCATTTGAATAATAATAAATAAATAATATATTAGTTTGAAAAAAACAAACACTGTTGTCTAATTTCTATTCTATGAAAAAAAAAAAAAAAAAAAAGAAAAAAAATTCTCTAAAATAATAAATAAATAAAAAATAAATAATGTTGCTAATTTTTAATTCTAATAACGAGTAGTAGAAGGTGAAGAAGATAATGGTGCTAATTTAATTGTATGATCTTCAACACTAGTTGGAAATAAAACTCTACTAGTTGTCTTTTTTGGTTTTGATGGTTTTTTAATTTTATCAGTACTTGGAGTTGTTGAGGAAGATTTTTTCTTTTTTAAATTTTTATTCAATGAAGATTTTTTAACTTTATTTGGTGATGGTGAAGGTGATGAAATATTTAAATAATCATTTGGATTAAATGAACCATTATTTTTTTTTAAAGAATTTGGAGTTTTTTTTAAATTTTTTTTCTTTGAACTTGATTTTGGTGTTTGTGGAGAAGAATAATCATTATAAGAATTAACTGGTGATGATGATACTAAAGGTGGAGGTTTAAAAAATCCACTTGATGGTTCATTATGTTGTCTTTTTTTCGGTGATGGACTAGTTGCTAAAAACATTAATAAATCAGCTCCTTCTTGTTGATCATTATTATAATGATTATTAACAGAATGTGAAGAAGAAGAAGATGGTGGTGGTGGTGGTGTTGAAGGTGATTTTGTTGATACTGATGATGATGTACTATCTCGTCTTTGTGTGGTTCTAAATGGTTGTGGGGGTGATGAGTTTAAATAATATTGATGATGATGTGTTGCTATGGAGTTGTTAGATGCATATTGATGATGATGAGTATGATGGTGATAATAATTTTGTGGAGAACTATTATAATAAGTATTTGTTGTTAAAGGAGATGAATGATAAAATCTTGCTGTTTTTGTTGGAGTATTTGGTTCTAATTTTATTGGTGAATTAATTAAATTATTTGATTGTTCATGAAACATTGATATTGAAGTTGGTAATTCAATTTTACCATTTTCTTGTTTATTAGTAGTACTATTTTTTATAATAATATTATCTTTTAAAATTTTTGGTTCAATTGATTTTAAATCTAAATCTTGCCATCCTCTTTTTTGTTTAAAAGATGCAACTGTTAATCGAGATTTTAATTGTCGAGCAATTCTTGAGATTTCTGCTCGATGTAAAACTTTTTCTGCAATAATATCCTCTGAACTCATTATTTCTATAAATATTCTATGTTGTGATGGTGATGGTACTAATGTGATGATACTAATGAGATGGTTTGTGCTTTCTATATAATTTAATATGTTCCAAAGCTTTGTTGTTAGTTGACAAAAAAAAAAAAATCTTTTAAACTTCCAAACCCAGGTGATTTGGTCTCTCTTTTATTAAATTTTGAATCTTTCAAACTACCTTAGTTACTAGGTTTTAAAAAAAAATATTTTTGGTCGTTATGGGATCCAACCTCCTCTATTTTGGTAAATTTTGAATAATATAAATAAGCAATAGAAAAAAATTTAAAAAAAGGAGAGAGAAAGAAAGAAATTAATTATGGGAAAAAAAAAAAAAAAAGTTACCTTAGAAACTATTCCTGTGGCTGTCTTTTTCAACAACTTAAAAAAAATTTTTTTTTTTTTTCTATTTTACGCGAAAATTTTTTTTTTTTTTTTTTTTTCTAAACAAAAACAAAAATTTTCTCCCAAATTTATTTAAACCCAACCATCTTTTTTTTTTTTTTTTTTTTATTACTCAACCACCAACATGTATTAAATTAATAAAAGGTTAAAATATGCAATATTATATTTAGTTTGACCCTTTATTCTTTCTGATTTGATATCTCCTATATAGATTTTGGGTTACTAAGATATGTTTCCTCAAGTTTAGAAAAAAAAATATTGTTATTTCTTTTGTTACAGGTATATAAATTTATATGACGCGTTTTTTTTTTTTCTGATATCACTTTGTCTATACATTTGCTCTCTTAAATACGGATAAGAAAACCCCACAGCACTCATTATCAAAATTACAAGAAGAACAAGTCTTTAACATAAGCTTACTTGGTTGTTTAAAAGTATAATAAAGTAAATACCAATATCATGGAATTACAAAGCGTTTTTTTTTTTGTGTACTGGTCATTGTTCCCTTTTAGGAAAAGAAATATAACTTTTTTTTTCGCGTTTCCTTAAAGTTGGGAGTTTTTTAAGAAAATTTTTTTTTTCCTCGGCGGCGACGAAAACGCCCGCCTTCACGAGGCTTGAGCTTGACATCTAAGGGTTTTTTATTGGCTTTTAACTTTTTGTACCAGTAATACAGGCGTGATACACGCATAAATCCGAACACCATCAAAATAAAATCATATCAAATCCAGCTTTCGGAATACCTTTTTTGGATTATGTATAGAAGGATTATTATGGAAATGGAAATGGTTGTGAATGGACACTACCAATTTGAAATAAACATTTAAACGAGCTGTCATTTTTAATTGAATTATCCATCCATGTCATCAATGTATTAGATAACTTTTAAATAATTAAAATATTATTTACTCCTGGTTTCATTGGAGAAATAGCTTAATTTAATGTTATTTATGTTGAGCCCCTGAGTGTCCTGATAATTTAATTAAAGATGTCTAATTAATGATTTTGTTTCGATGATATAATTATAATATTATTAACTTAAATTAATTAATTATTTATTTGAAATTATCTGTCATAGCATAGCTCATCGATCTATATTTATGGCCTGAGAAATAAGTTTTATTTGTTCGATTCTTCACATGTACCAGGGGCAGTTGTAAAGTTTATATCGCTGATATTGATCAATTTTAATTTCAGCCAATAGGACTGCAATAACTATAGTATCCAACAGTAATTTCTAAAGGCTCATTACTACTGTAATTGTATAATTAAACCTTGTTACAGTATCACCCATTAAAGATAAGCAAATTATCTACAAATAAATTTGAAGCCTGTCTCTCAGGAGGATCCATCATGAACCCTTCAAAGAGTTTTCATCTTCAAAGATACGTAGATTGATTTTTTTGGGGTTTAAATAGGGGTATGGCTCGTCATTCATTATTTTGCAATGTTTTGGCACAGTTTTCAAGAAAAACCAATCTGCCTATATAGATATCTTTGAAGATGAAATTCTTTGGAGGGTCCATAATATAACTTATAAATTTATTTTATCATATACTTGGGGAGCTACTACATTTTTTCTATTAGTGTACTGCACTCCTAATACGTACAATACTTATTCACTAATCTAGAACCAAAATCAAATGTCCAATTAACATGAAAATAAATTTGAAAAACTAATATGAAATTAACTTCTTGAATTGTTAACACGATATACTAGTATAAGGTATAATGTCTTTCAAGTGATAGTTAGAAGTGATATAAATAAACTATTGATCTAAATAATTAATAAATCTATCTTAAATCTAATCGATTGATCCTATCAATAACGGAACTCCGATTTACTGTGCGGCGGTGTTAATGATAGTGCTTAAAGTGCACATTCATGTGCAAACTTGAACCCATATCTGGATGCTGATAACTTAAATGTTGTATATATTTCACCACTCCAATTCTATCATCTCTTGCAAGATTAAAGTAATTAGTTTCTAAGGTTCTCTTCATATATATTTTATAACTATTCAGTATTTTTTAGTTTTATAAAAATTGATATCTCTCTATTACTTAGATTAAATCTAATGGCATGTTTTAGGGCAATTTTGACGTACTAATTTCAATTAACATCCAAGCAATCGTTATATCGAATTTAATACAGGCTGATACTCTTCATATTAACCTAGTGGCTCTTTTACAGATAGTAATTTAATATATATCTGCCTAACTAGCGGTATTGGTAGGTATTAGTCAATTCCAGCTCAGTCATTATATAGAAATTTGAACTTTTATCCCATGCAATAAATTTTGTATATCTAGCTGACAAATCTTTCCACATCACCCTGTTCTAGCCCAAAGAAATTGAGTTTCCAGCAGCTTTACAGTATAAGGATATCTATTATAAACCAACAAAATTAGATATCCCCAATCAACCTTAGGGTAGTTATTAAAATCATCATAATAGTGCTATTTGACATTTCTATTAAATTTGTAAAGTTCTCAATCACCTCAATTCTTCAAAAGGTGTTACTGTAGAAAAGAAACACGTAACACTATAATCAGGTAGCAGTTTACTAAGTCTATCAATTGTACAAAAAAAAAAAAACCTTAAAATAATAACGATATCATGATCAAATGCATCAGTGTATGTATACATAGGTATCGGACCGCCGACGCAGCGTAAATTAATAATAAAGCTTCTTTTAAGCTTCTACTTTATTACGCAATAGTACAGCTTCAAAAAAATTGTGGCACGCCCATTAACGCACAAAATATCCAGCGCTTAACTACTAACTTCCGCCACTTTAATTTTTGCCTTGCCATGCACGCACTATACATTGGGAACGTCGTGCACACTTTAAACTTTATCACAGTATTTATTTACAGGTAAAAAAGATTGTGCATGCAACCACTTTTAGCTATAATATTTAATACTCCCGAATTTAACCATCACCACTTTTTTTTTTTTTTTTTTGATCTTTGTTATTTTTTCATCACCACTTTTTTTTCTTCCTAACATAAGAAACTAACACAAAATGACAGAACAACGAGATCAAGCATTAATTGCAATTAATGAAATCAAAACACAATTAACCACATTAAAAAAAGATCGAACAAATTATTTAAAATCATCACAAGTATTAGATTTATATAAAAATTTTGCAACAAATATTAAAATTTTATTAGATTCATATACTCAAGATTCAACACCATCACAAAAAATTGATGAATTATTAGATGATGTATTTCAATTAATGTCATTAGCATTTTTAACTATAGGACATAATAGAAAAGCCCCAGCAACTTTTGCATCATTATGTGCTGTTCAAAGATTATTAGAACATTTGGATGAAAGTAGTACATATACTGAACAAGATGTTGAACCAATTAAAGAACGAATTAAAGAAATTAAAGATTTAATTGAAAGAGATAATGAACAAGAACCAGATGAAATTATTCAATTATTACAATCAAAATTAAAAATTTGTCAACAAAATTTGGAAAAAGTTGAAAAAACTTTAGATAATATTAGTAATGATTTACAACCAATTATGCAAAAATTAGTACATTTAAGAAGACAAATTATGTCTGTTTGTTCAAGACCAAATTTTAAACCAACAATGTTAAAACCTTTAAAATTAGAATTACAAAAAATTGAATCAAAAAGAATTGATGGGAAATTTTTAAATGATGAAGGTAATGAACCAAAAGGTCAAGCAACTGTTAATGGATTATTAGAAAAATGTAGTACATTAATTCATGATTTTAGTGCATCAAGTAGTGAAGGATATATTGATCCATCATTAAAAACAATTTATAATCAATTAATAGAATTAAAAAATGTATTGGAAAATTTATTAGTAACACATAGATGGACAATGAGAGAAACTGATTTATATTTTTATCAAAAAAAATTAAAAGAAATTGATGAATTAAGAGTTGATGGGGTTTTTAAGAATAGTAATAATAATTCTGGATCTCAATTAGATCAAGTTAAAGATGAAGAAGAAAAAATTTCAAAAACTGATGGATCATCAACACCAATTGGAGCACCAAAAGGTCAATCAATTTTATTATATTTATTAAGAAGATGTTATGCAATTATTTATAAATTATTAGAATCAAGTGAACCAGTTAGTGAAGCTTTAACTCCAATTCATAATCAATTATCAACAGTTAGAAGATGTTTATTAGAAGTTAAAAGAAATGGTGGTTTAAGTTCAGTAAGAGAATTATATCCTTATCAAATGAAATTAGGTAGTATTGATGCATTAAGAACTGATGGAAAATTTTTAGTTGGTGGAACTGTACCAGAAGGTCAAGGAATGGTAAATGCGTTGTTAGCTGAATGTTTTGATATTTGTCATGAATTACGAGTTGAAATGGATGAAAAAGATGATGAAGATGAAGAAGATGAAAATGAAAATGAAAATGAGAATGAAGAAGGTGAAGAAAAAGAAGGAGAAGAAGAACAACCTACTAATAGACATGTTAATGTTGAACAAGTTGTTAATTAGATTTTTGCTAACATGACTTGACTTGGGGAGGAGATTATCTGGGTTTTTTTTTTATATTTTTTTAACTTATTGTGCATATATATATATAAATTATTATGAATTATTCTTTTTTTTTTATTATTATTATTTTCTTTATTTGCTTATAATTATTGTAATTGATTGATAAGATTAAAAAATACTTGAAGCGATTTCGGACCTTTTGATTAATAGATCTACCTATCCTGGATAATGGTACTTCCCGTTAATTGTTAGATATCCAAGCCTTTTATATAATTGGTTGAAAAATATATGTTTACTCCTGAGTTTTTCTTGATAAAATACGATAAATAATCTTTTTTCAATTACGTATTCTAATACTACTTTTAGTAGTTTGAAAAAATCTATCCATGATCGATCAATTCTTATCAGCCAATACTAAGACCATTCAAAATATCCTCCTCCAGCATTCCATACTAAACTATGAATCTAAGGAATCCTACTGGTTTAAAAATAAAAAATAATTATCAATGAATGATGATCTAATCATTCAAAGATTAAAAATTTATGCTTAAAATTAGATTGTGTTTACTATCCATCAAGGACTTGAATAATTATTTTGGTTCCGATTTCGCTTTATAATGTAAATATTATAATAAATTTTGATCAACGTCAGATGAACTGGAACCTCACATTACCCTAAGAAATATTATATATCATCATCTAAAAAATTACAAAAATCCATGTCCAATTCTTTATAATCAATTCTACTCAGTGATAGGGCCTTATAAAATCTTTTGGATTGCTCTATGTTAAATAGGGATAGGGACGAAAACGGGGATTGAAAACATCGGATAAAAAAAAACTACAGCCCTGTCTTGTATATATTTTGACGGTATGTCGCCGTTTTTCGGTGCGCATATAAAATCTTCAACCCCAAATCTAAAACTTTTGAACTGACCGGCCGGTAGTCCAGGTGCACATGTTATGAACTTAAGCCCCACGTTTTTCTCTCTTATGTACAGTTAAGTAAGGGCCGTTACCGGGAAGGCATGACCTATTGCCGATATCGGTTTCATTTTTTTTTTTTTTGTGTACAATTCCCTTTGATATCCGTAAAACAATTATCCTAAATTATGTATAACAAATTTTTCTATACTCAAAGTAACTTGAATTATTAATGACCTGTTGAAGTTAAGTAATAATTTGTCTAGAGTTTAATAATTCAATCATAAATCTTTTTGGGTAAATAATCTATAAAAAATTGAACGCATCCCTTAAAAAAAGTTCTCTTTCTTTTTTTTCTTTTCTCTCAACATTCATTTTTTATCTAAACATAAACCAACTTTCATTTATAAAAGGTTAAAAATTTTTTAACTCTTTTTAAATTTTTATATTATTTATTTTTTAAAAGTATCTTTTTAAAATTTTAAAAGAAATCAATTACTCTTAAGAATGAGTTGCATTTCAATTTTAAGATACTCTAATACAGATTTTGCAATTTGTACTAAAAATTTTTTAGTTATTCCAAATCGAGAATTAAATAATCATTCATTACAATGTACAGGTCAAGAATATTCATCACTGGCAAATTCAAACAATAATAATTGTAATTCCAAGAAAGTTCTGAATAATAATAATAATAACCTCAAAATTAATGATGATACTTCACCAATTATGACATTACAAAGATTATTTCAAACTCAAATTATTAATTGGTCAATGAAACAAACTAATAAACCACCATTATTACCATCTTCATTAACAAGTTCATTAATTGATACCTCTACTACTAACAGCTCTACTAATAATAATTCTAATAATCAACCTAGATCAATTTGTAAATTATGTTTACAAGAAACTAATCAA
The DNA here is from genome assembly GCA_030564325.1 of Blastobotrys capitulatus. Taxonomy (NCBI): domain Eukaryota; kingdom Fungi; phylum Ascomycota; class Dipodascomycetes; order Dipodascales; family Trichomonascaceae; genus Blastobotrys; species Blastobotrys capitulatus. The sequence goes on along the minus strand of JAJLUL010000054.1, from coordinate 103,767 downwards.
GTTCAATATACAATTACAAGTACTGATAGATTAGCTCATTTAGAATCTTTTCATTCAAAATTATATTCTACTTATGGTGCAAATATTAGAGATTTAAATGCTCAATATAATAATCGTCAAAGAGCAAGAAAACAAAATCGATCTAATTCTTCTGGTTCATCATCTTCTTCATCCTCCTCTAATGATGATAATGAACTGAATAATCATAATAATGAATTTGATAGAGAAAAACAAGAATTACAAAAATCATTAAAATTAATTGATGATGAAATTGAAAATACTTATTTTGAAACTGTTCATTTAATTCAATTAAGAGATTTTGGTGGGTTAGGTGATTATGTTAAATTTCCAAGTCTGGTAAACTAAATTTTATAAATTATTCTAGTATTAAAATAATTTAAAATAGGATTATGAGTTTTTTTCTATTTTATTTATTTCTATATTTAATTTAGTAATTTATTTAAATATTTTTTATATAATAATTATGTTTTTTATTATGACTCAATATCATTTTAGAACCTAAAATTAGTGAGTTTCAATCTAATAATTTTTTTTGATGTGTAGATTTTCAGAATATAGTGACCAGGTGTTATAAACTTTCTATATATTAATCAATTGCATTATTCGAGGAGAAGTATTCCAAGCAATAAAAATAGTTCAATGTTTGACTGTCAAGGAGGTAGTCAATAACCAAAATCACCTCCCTGAAATAAGAGGTTAGGATGAGTTCATAATTCTCAATTCCAGGCTTGGTTCGAATATATCCAACCCATTATCAACTTAATATCTAAATTAAGGATATATTTTAATATATATTCATACTGTTTATTATATATAACCAGCCATATATACATACGAATGAATTAATGTTAATAGTTGAACTTAACTGGAATGTATGATATGATTCAACCCCACAAAAAAAATTGCCAGTAACCACCATCCTAATGATTCAAATTCAAGTCAAAAAAAAAAAAAACCCCATCTTACTATAATATTATTATATCTGATTATTTAAACTCACTTTTAAAAACTACCATTCTTGTTTCAAACCTTTTTTATATACAATATTGCAATATACTGCTGGTATGTAGAATGTGTCAAAAATTATTTTATTGGGAATTATAAAATATATCAAAGAAATTTTTCTATTGAGTTTGTCTGTCTAGCTTTGACGCTACTATATATTGTTACTTGACTTGTAAAAATATAAACAAACCCCCTTTAGTTATTAATGACATTGCAATATAACGTGATATTATGACTATTTTTTTTTTTTTTTGGGACTATAGTGTGTATATTTGATAATAGGCACTAGGTTTCAATATTCAATCGGATCAAACTTATCGTGATCGAAATCTATGCTTTTTTTTGCATACAATATTACATGGATTTAGTTGTAAGATCTCGTAATTACAGTACAGTAGTATATATCATATCCCGAAAGTAATCTCACCTACAACCTACCTGCCTACCTTCCTACCTACCTGGTAACTAAGTATATAAACAAAAAAAAATACGAGGATTGGGTCATAACTTGAATCGATTAAAAAAGATAGAGCCTACAGAGTGTTTGACATCTCTATAGCTCTACAAGCTCTTATTTGACATCACCAGGCTTTACCTTAAGTTTGTATATTATTCTGTGTGTGTATATATCTTATAGAAAACTATAGTGATGACTCAAAAGAGTACTAAATAGCCTATTACTGCATTTATACCAGACACTCAAGAACACTAAGCACACACAAAGGCTTCCAAAAAAACAATCCTATAAGATTAAAATTTTAAGCTCTAGTCCAGGGTACTATTGTTATAATATCTGGCTAAATTTACATCACGATACTGTATATGTAATTCGATATCAGAATCAGTATACTCAATTCTTAAATAACTAATACCATATTTAATAGTATAGTATATATTAATATTAACCCTGTAATCTAGGTCAGTAGAACTAAAATATAGTCTAGCTTAAAGTTTATGCGCCATGCTATAGCGTATCGATCTATCTCGCAATGTAAACTAAGAACAAAAAGAGATAGTCATTATAAACAAGTCATTATAAACAAGTGTTAACCTAGAAAGGTAACATTAAAAATATTACTCATAGATTTATAACTTTAACCCTTAATTCTATTCTACATGTATATGATAGATTCATTTCAGTAATTAGTGAATTTTTTTTTATGACTCCCGATTCATAGTTCGTGATTATAGCAATCATTACTAATATTAGGCGTCTAAATACACGTTCTTTGATTCTATTAGAAGTCAAACACATCAAAACCAACTTCAAGACCACGAATATCTAATAGACGACGCGTATATACTGTATATACTGTATGTAATTGAACAGCCGCATTCTGAATGGAAAAAACGGTTTTTTGGTGGAGCTCCAGCCTTATATATATGTATTATTTGTAAGCTTTTATGTACATTATAAAATATCAATTTGGCATCATTAATAATGAAAACAAAAAAGCAGAGACTAAACAAATATATTAATCAATGTACAGGGCAGCGTTATCTCTTTGCGATGAGTAAACAAACAAACAATTTTTCAAGATTCAATATCTTAAGACTCATTTTGAAAGGTTCTCGAACAAACCCATAGTCAAGGTGTCACAGATCTTTAAATTACTCACTTTCAAAGCAATCATCATCATCATACACAATCTATAATACCAATAATCATCTTGCAAAAAAATTCAATGCTTAAAATGATTCATTTCTTTCAAATCTCCAGGTTTTTTTTATCATTATTATACTTTTCCTCCGCTAGTGGTTACCCAAATTAGTCATTCCCCTAAAGTTTCAAAGGCGCAAAAAAAACCGTTTAACTGATAACAAGTTTATTCCAAAAGGTTAGATTTACACTCAGTACTGGGTTGCCACTGAGAACCACTAGTAAAGCTTAAACACAGACACCAAACCCCCAATGTTATTTAACAATTATTAAACTGATTTAATCATACCTAAAATCAAACTTTATTAACCTGCATGATGGCACTTACTGATCTCTAATACCTTTACTGGCTCTTAATAGCCCACGCGAAAAGTTCAACTACTACAATCAATCCACCAAGCAACCCGGTCACTGCTTCCCGATATAGATGAAAAATTTCACTCTACCAAAAAAAAAAAAAAGATCTGAAATTTTTCAATTTTTCAAAAGAGTCATTTTTTTTTTTTGTTAAAATTTTCGAACGAACACGCACATAGACTACTAATTACCTAATTTAATTGTCCCACTTTTTATAAAAACTCCATTATTGGCTCGTTTTTTTTTTTTTTTTTTTTCGTGAATATTTTTTTTTCATAAATTTTCTTTTCCTTTTTTCACAACCACTTTTTTTTTTCTCTAAAAAAAACTACTCTCCGTCAAAAACAATGTGTGGTATTTGTGCAGTTTATAAAATTAAAGATGTTACATCTTTTAAACCAGAAGGTTTAAAAATGGCTAAAAAAATCCGACATAGAGGACCAGATTGGTCAGGTAACTTTATGGCTAATGATACAATTTTATTACATGAAAGATTAGCAATTGTTGGTTTAGATTCAGGTGCACAACCAATTGTTAATGAAGAAAAAACTTGGGCATTAACAGTTAATGGTGAAATTTATAATCATCGATTAATTAGAGATCAATTTCCTGATTATCAATGGAAAACTCATTCAGATTGTGAAGTTGTTATTCCATTATTTCAAAAATATGGTATTGATGCACCAAACTATTTGGATGGTATGTTTGCATTTTGTGTTTATGATGTTGAAAATGATCGAATTTATGCTGCAAGAGATCCAATTGGTATTACAACTTTATATATTGGTAGAAGTTCATTATTACCAGGTACTGTTATGTTTGCAAGTGAATTAAAATGTTTAGTTGATCATTGTGATGATATTCAAGCTTTCCCACCTGGTCATGTTTATGATTCAAAAACTGATAAAATTACAAGATATTATCAACCAACTTGGTGGGATAATGAAAAAATTCCTCAAACACCAGTAGATTTAACTGCTATTAGAGAATCATTAGAAAAAGCAGTTAGAAAAAGATTAATGAGTGAAGTTAGTTATGGTGTATTATTATCTGGTGGTTTAGATAGTTCTTTAATTGCAGCAATTGCATCAAGAGAAACTAAATTAGCAGAACCAGAAGATCCAATTGATCATAAATTAGCTGGTATTGATAGTTCAGGTAAATTACAAAATACTTCTGGTAGTAGATTACATTCTTTTGCAATTGGTTTACCAGGTGCACCAGATTTAAAAGCAGCTCAAAAAGTTGCCAAATTTATTGGTACAATTCATCATGAACATACTTTTACTGTTGAAGAAGGTTTAGATGCTTTAAGAGATGTTATTTATCATTTGGAAACTTTTGATGTTACAACAATTAGAGCTTCAACTCCAATGTTTTTATTATCAAGAAAAATTAAAGCTCAATCAGTTAAAATGGTTTTATCTGGTGAAGGTAGTGATGAAATTTTTGGTGGTTATTTATATTTTGGTAGTGCACCATCAGCAAAAGATTTTCATCAAGAAAGTGTTTCAAGAGTTAAAAATTTACATTTAGCAGATTGTTTAAGAGCTAATAAATCAACAATGGCTTGGGGTTTAGAAGCAAGAGTTCCATTTTTAGATAAAGAATTTTTGGAAGTTTGTATGAATATTAGACCAGAAGATAAACAAATTGATAAAGATCATATTGAAAAATATATTTTAAGAAAAGCTTTTGATACTGGTGAATATTTACCACAAGAAATTTTATGGAGACAAAAAGAACAATTTAGTGATGGTGTTGGTTATTCATGGATTGATGGATTAAAAGATGCTGCTGAAAAACAAATTTCTGATGAATTATTTAAACAACCAAAAGCTCATTGGGGTGATGATATTCCAACTACTAAAGAAGCTTATTGGTATAGATGTATTTTTGATGATTTATTCCCTCAACCTGCTGCTGCAAGTACTGTTATGAGATGGATTCCAAAAGCTGAATGGGGTTGTGCTGAAGATCCTTCAGGTAGATATGTTAAATCTCATGAATCTGCAATTAACTAGTTTAATTGATGTAATTTAATATATATATATTTTTTTTTTACTTAATCTTTTATTGTAATTTAAATATGTCTAATATAAATAATGCCAACTTAAGAGTAATATAATAGTGTTACAGGTTTATCGACCAAAAGTAATAAAGTTATTATATCCCAATATGGTAGTCGGACGATATCGTCAATACTAGATAGTAAAATAGAAATAAAAGTAAATAGTATATTTGTTGTGATTGATTTATAAAAAGATAAAGAGAAGAAGTTTTCTTTCTAAATAGGATTTTATGTATATATATATAATATAAATACCGTCACGGTATTTATCATAGTGTAGACCTTCTACTATGGTAACAATAAAACTTTAAGCCGCAGATCTTACTACTGCATGAACCAGTTTAGCTTACATAATGATAAACCCACAAAATGTTTAGATCCTCATTTCTTTAAAAAAAATAGAACATGATCCTCAAATCAATCCAAGGACCATGATACTATTTTTTTGTACTAAATTAGATCCTCAAAAATTTCAATTTAAAATAGATTTCTGCATTCTTTTTTAATTAAAGCAATAAATAAATTTAATTTGGCCTCTTCCTTTTTTTTTTTTCTTTCTCTTCCTCTCCTCCCCGTATAGTCTAAGTCCCCCCAACTCCTTAAAAGTTTCCAAATTTCCACTTTTTTTTCTCTCTTCTCTTCTCTTCCTTTCTCACTCTGTTTTTATTATTATCAATTATATATTTCTGAATAGTGGCAACCATGAGTGATACAATAACACATTCACCATCTCAACAATCATTACATTCCCATCAAACTCAAAGAACCCCAACTTCAACCACTTCATCTAATAATCATTATAATCATTATAATCATCACTATAACCATCATCATCATCATCAACAACAAAATATTAATACTACTAATAATAAAAATGTCAAACCAGCACAATCTCATGCTACATTAAGAACAAATATTGACCGACAAACTGATGTTATGGCAACTTTAAAATTAAAAAGAATATTAGATGTTAATCAAAGACTACGCACCGATTTATCAAGAGATAGAATTTATGCTAGTAATGCATGTTTAGCTATAATAAGATATACTCAAAATACAAAAGATTTATGTATTCCGAGTTTATGGGGTTATTTAAGTGATGAAGATGATGAAGATGATGAAAATAATTCAAATAAAAGAAGACAAGAATGTTGTACTATTATGTAATAACAAAAAATAATTTTCTATTAATAAACATATAAATCATAATATTTTCTTGTATAATAAGCAGTATTTAATACTCCAAAAGTTGTTATTATCATTGGTAATGCTTTAGCTGTTCTAATTGATCTTGGTAATGATGCTAAGGTTAATACTGTACTTGCAAAAATCCCTACTGTATGTGCTGGTAATTTATTATTCTTAACATTATATCCTGTATATGCATACATTGTTGATATTGGTAATGCTTTTAATGTCCATGATGGGGATCGGGTTAATACTGATGCTGCTATTCCTCCTGCTAATGAAACTCCAGCAATAATATATCCTGGTTCATCTGATGTATCATTAAAACTTTCTGGTTTAAATCTTTTCTCTGTCATTGTATATTATAAAAAAAAAAGTCAAAAAAATTCTATTAATTAAATAAATGTTAAGTTTCTATTTAAAAATTTATAAGTGATGGTTAAAAAATTTGGAGTAGAAGATTATCGGCCGAGCGACATAGTTTATACCGGTAACCTTCACATATCGGTATGAACACTCATGCTTGACTAAGATCTCATGATAAAAGGATGATCACCTCACTGTAATGTTGGACATTACAACCTTGAAACCATTGAAGATGAAGATTCAGGTTCATCAATTCCAATATACTTCAAAGCATCCCAAATATATTTAACATAAACAACTTTTAAATCTTTTAAATCAGAACAATCTTCTTTAACTTGTTTATAACAATTATAAGGTACTAAAACAGTTTTAATACCTGCTAAATGAGCACCTAATAATTTTTCTCTAATACCACCAACTGGTAAAATTTTACCTCTTAAAGTCATTTCACCAGTCATTGCTAAATCATTTGGTACAATTTTATTTGTTAACATTGATACTAATGCAATAGTCATTGTAATACCAGCACTTGGACCATCTTTTGGTATTGCACCTGCTGGAGCATGTAAATGAATATCCATTTTATTTAATAAATCACCATTTAAATTTAATAAATCACAATTAGATTTTACCCATGACCATGCAATTTTTGCTGATTCACTAATAACTTCACCTAAATGACCAGTTAAATTTAATTTTCCTGTACCAGGTTTCATACTAGTTGCTTCAAAAATTAATAAACCACCATTACCACTACCACTATATGCTAAACCATTAACAACTCCACTACAAATTCTCTTTGATTTTAATCCATTTAAATCAATTTCATCAACTTTATCATTAATAATTTCTGGTTCATATTTATTAATACCTAAAAATTTTTCCAAATCTTTAATTTCAATTTTTTTATTCCAATTTTTTTCAAGATCAATTTGTTCAACTGCTTTACCTCTACATAATGTTCCAATTTCTCTTTCTAAATTTCGAACTCCTGCTTCTCTTGTATAATTTGTTGCAATTTTTCTAATAACATCTTTTGAAATATCTAATGAATCTAATCCAGCTGCTTTAACTTGTTTTGGAATTAAATATCTACTTGCAATTTCTTCTTTTTCTTTATAAGTATAACCTTCAATATTTATAACTTCCATTCGATCTAATAATGGTGGACTAATTGTTTCTAATGAATTAGCAGTTGCAATAAATAATACTTTACTTAAATCAATTGGGAAACTAATATATCTATCAAAATAATCACCATTTGATTCAGGATCTAAAACTTCCAACATAACTCCTGTTGGATCACCATAATGAGTTGGACCAGCTAATTTATCAATTTCATCTAATACAATTACTGGATCATTAGTACCAGTTTTAATTAATGATTTTGTTAATTCACCAGGCATTGCACCAACATATGTTCTTCTATGACCTTTTAATTCTGCTTCATCTCTTAATCCTCCTAAACTAATTCGATGTAATTTTCTATTTAATGCATTTGCAACTGATTTTGCTAAACTTGTTTTACCAACTCCTGGTGGTCCAACTAATAATAAAATTGGTGAACTTTTATCATTTTTTTTATTATTATTATTATTTAATAACCCACTTTCTTGTCTTAAATACATTACAGTTAAATATTCAATTAATCTTTTTTTAACTTTTTCTAATCCATAATGTTCATCATCTAATACTTTTCTTGCATTTTGTAAATCTTTTAATGTTAATCTTTTTGAATCACTTGTTCCCCATGGAATATCACAAATTGTTTCTAAATAAGTTCTACAAACATTATATTCAGCTTGTGATGGATGCATTCTTTCTAATCTTTTAAATTCTCTATTAACAATTTTTTTACCTTCTAATGATAATTTTAATTTATCTAAATTTTTTTTTAAATCTTTTAATTCATCTTCTTCTTCATCTTCAATACTTTTTGATTTTTTTTTGGAATTATTTTTTGAAGAATTTGAAAATCTTGTAACTGCTTTTTCTAATATACCTGCTTGTTTATCAATAAATTTAACTGCTAAATCAACTCTTTTACATAAATCAATTTCTTCTAATAATTGAATTTTTTGTTCAAATTCAAATGGCATCATACTAGATAAAACATCAACCATTTTAGTTGGTGTATGTAAAGTACTTGCAGCATCAGTAAATTGTTTTATAATTTTAGATCCATCAGTACCACTTAAATCTAATAATTTTTTAACACTATTTTTTAATATATCTAATCTTTTTGTAATTTCATCTTTTGATAATGTTGGTTCTTTTAATACTTCATATTTATTGGTATTTGATTGTAATTTAATTCTTTTTAATCCTTCAAAATATTTTTGTTCTCTTAATATAACTACTTTTGATAATACTCCAATTTTTGATTCAATTTTTTCACCATTTTTTGTTGGTATAACAATAATTTTTTCATTATTTGAATAATCTGTTCCAATAGCTCTTATAATTGCACCAGGGAATAATACATTACCTGGATATTCAACTACTTTCATTTTTGTTTTTTGTTGTTATCGTTTGGTTGTGATGGGGGAGAGAGTTTAGTTTGGTTGTTGTAAAGAATAGAGAAAAGTGATTTCTAATATTTCTAATATTTCTAATAATAGTGTAGACATGTAGTGTAGTAGTGTGGTTTTTTTAGCCTAGGTTATAGCTGTAGTGGCTGGTTAGTTTTTATCAATGCTTAAAAATGACCTTTTTTCATAAGCCTTTTGAAGTTACTCGGTTCGGCGGTATAAGTATTGTACAGTTAAGCAAGCTTGTACTGTAAACTGCTGTGACTAAGTTGACTTGCTTCGATTAGTTCAAGCTGTATTAAGATAACAACTGCTAGAGAAATCAGCCGATGGATTAAAATACCGTAACGGAATTTAAAGTTTAATACTCTTCTTCTTTACCCCACAATGAAATAGTCTGTCGGTATGATTACAGCACACTTTCTTTACCCCGGAGCACCCCGCCATAACCATCCGAATCATTACTGTACTCAAAAATACGGTTTTGAAAAAAAAATCATAAAAAAGGTACTTGATGCATTGTGTTTGTTACCATTGTACAATATTACCTGATATGATCAAAAGGTACTTTAAACTTTTTCTTTAACATCATGGATTCTTAATAGTATCGGCAAACCGATCTTGATTTAGCCATAAAAAACTTTAAACTGATAGAGTTTTTTATGCTACATGTATAGTTCAAGTATGCCAGTTGTAGTATTAATTGGTACCATTACACCAGGAGGAGGTTTCCATTCATGATTGATATCAACAAAACTTTTTTATTATAGATAGGATTTCATCACGATAAGAAGTAAATAAGGCTTTTTAATTTTTTTTAACCTGGGTATAATTGATGATCCGTTTTTCAATAATTTTCTTATAAGATCCACAATATAAATTATAGTATGATCTGATACCAACTATTAAGTTTGAATATTTTCCGTTGGTTAATGGTATAATTATGCCGGTCGAAATTTTTTTCTATGCGGCTCACGGTATTTAAATTTTGCATAAATTATAAACAAAGAGAATTTTTTTTTTTACACCATTAACTCTAGATAGTCTAGATAAACATTATCAATTTTATTGTAAATATCGTTGATTAATGAAACGGCATTATTTCAAGAATTCGCAGGTGGCCAAAAAAAAAAAAAAAAAAATTAAAAGAATATTAAAGATTAAAAAAAAATTTATAATAGTGATGATAGAAAAGGGTTCATTGACCGGTAATTGTGGCTTGATCATGATGAGGTAATGATAAGACAATAATAATTAAAAAACTGGGTAGACCTAGGTAAACCAGTAGAATGGATTAAGAGAAGAACATGTTGGCATCAACTGGGGCTAAGTTGGTTTTTCTTTTGTTTACTTTGCTATTTTTTTTTTTTCGTTGACCTTTAGGACAGACACCCTGAGATCTTTAATTTTATCTAAAGATGCGATAAGAGAGCAAAATAATTTTCCTGAAAACTTACTCGTACTTGAAAAATTCGTGCTGTACAGCTTGATTATAATTACAGAAATACTACAATAAAGTGAAAAATAATTTGATTTGAAAGTTTTTTTTTTTTTAGTTATATAATAAATATGTATAAAATAAATCCATAAAATAAACAAAATATAAGAATAAAATAAATATACAAAGAAAAGAATTTTTCATAATCAATTTTTAGTTAGGTTTATAACCAACTGGTTGACATGAATTAGTTTTTGAGAATTTTTTTTTTTCTTTTCTAATGGTCATAAAAATAATAAGTTCGTTAAAAATAAATAAATAAAAGAATAATGCTAATGATTTTTGAAAAAAAAATTATAATATGCATATCATAATTAAAACTTATTATTCTTGAGTTGAAGATTCAGCTCTTGGTCTAAAACCATCAGTATATAATGGAGGTGCTAATTCAGATACAGAACCACTTGAAAATGATCGTTTTCTTGAATCATTTGATTGATTAGCCTTCTTTTTTAATTCACCCAATTTATCAGCTGTGACTGTATCATCTTCATAAACTGCATTTTCATCATAACTCTTTCGAGCAATAAATGATGGTTCGATTTCAGCAGATAAGTTTAAAAATTTTGGTCTTTGTGACATTGTGTTGTTAATAATTAATTGTTTGTATAAGTTGTTTTTGTTGTTTTTCAAAAAGATAATTGAATAGTTTGTTTTGTGAAGAGGGAAAGAGAGAAAAAAAAAATTTCATGGAAATATTGTTGACCTTTTATAGATTTTTCAAATTATGATAACTTCTAAAATTTAGTCACTACTTGATATAGCATTACAAATATTATTTTTTTCTCCATAATAAAACTATTCTAAAACAAAAAAGCAAAAAAAAAAAAAAATTGAGGGAGAAAAAAAGTCTAAAAAAAAAAAAAAAAAAAAGAAAAAAAAGTTTATTAAACAATCACGGGGTATCTATTAAAAAGGTATACCGGTATATATTACACCTGTGTATGATTATATAAGACCAATAAAAAAGCACGTTGTTTTGATGAAATTTTAAAATATATCATAATTATTAGAAAAATAACCGTTAACCGAAGTTTTAAAGTTTTTTTTTTTTTTTTTTTTTCTCTCTTTTTTAATGGATATTTTCTTGGTATTCCATAGACTTTTTTATTTTTCAAATTATCTCATTGTCATTATTTGGAATGTAAATTATAACTACCTAGCTTGATTATTATTCTTGTAACTAGCTAATGGGCAATTTCAAATAAGTACAATCGATTAATATGAAAAAATAGAGTCTAACAAGCCACTATAGCAGCCTGGAATCCGTCCTACTGTCATTCCTAAGCAGGGACCGCACGCAAAATACCACTAATTAATTAGACTCTCTATTTTAAAATTAGAAAAGCTTGAATTTTTTTTCGTCGATACTCTTAATAAACTCAACTTTATCTAAAGCTTCTTTTTTTTTTTCAACAATTTGAATCTAGCATTATTTTTTTGACCCCTCCATCATCCAAAGGCAATCTTTTTCCTTATAGAGAGAGATTATGATGCATTGTCGACAATTAAAATCTATCCGTGTAAAATAACTTCTCGTCAATTCTATTTTAAAATGATAACTACATCAAGTTAATATTAGTATCATATCGTTACCAATTAATATCCTAATTATGTCTATTACTTTCCTCAAGAGGATAGTAAACACCTCATAACCAAGTCCATAATAATATTGTGATCGATCACTAATAAATAAATTCAGGGAAAAAAAAAAAAAATTTTCAAGCCACAAATTGCTGCATTTGGATCCATTGATGACCACATAAAAAGCAAAAAAAAAAACTTAGAGAAAAAATGATCCATCAAAATTTATGATACATGTAATTAGTAACCAAAAGAACCTTAGATGCGCACGCGCGGCGGCGTGGCTGCGACGGCATTTTTATTGTACAAGCTTAGCTAGAATTATTCCTTTTAAGCGGTTTACATTGCGCGGCGGCCAGTCGGTCAGTACGCGGGAGAGCTAGCGCTCTAGTCTAAGGTAGAAATTCTTGTTGCTTGGGTGATTATTGATGATGTGATTTGCCGGCATACCGATATATTTTTTTTTTAGACAAAAACACTTTTTTTTGTTTTAAACTACTGATAAGAGAGAGAAAAAATTATTGTTTATGCTGTGATTAAATTACAACTGTGCTGATAAATACATTTTTTTTATGAGATCAAATCAATAGACCAGCGGCCATGAGTGTAGTGTAGTAATTTCCAACCTCAAAGGGATACCCGGATAGCTATAGCACAATTATCCACCAGCATCCATAATATTGTTCAAACGCATCTAAGAAACCATTTCTTATGCATAATTGATATCAATAAGATCTAAAAATCCAGATCTATCGATGGAGAAACTTTTCTTTGGAGTAAGTCCGTTACTCAACCATAGCTAAGAAATCTGATTAATGGCATTGTAATACTTGGATTTAATAATCCAGCTTAAACGTTGACTAAACTTATTGCATAATCTAATTCTTAGCCTACAACTACTGGCAAACTACCGATTGGTACCTGGTATCAATTACATCTTTAGCTAAGAATTCCTCTCGGTGTAATTATAAATTAATGGATAAATTAGTTTTTCCATTATAAAAATTAACCCGAAATATTATTGCCAATTTTTTTTCTCTATTATTAATTATAAACAAGTAATAGATAAAATTCTGATGATTACAAAAAATTTTCTTTCCAGTTACCGGTATGCTAGAGTTACAGTATTGAATTGTCTTCCCCCTCCAGTAAGAAACTTCCCCCTTAAGATATATATTTTTTTTAAGATAACCATTAAGTTGGAAAATAAATTTCTATTTAAGAATTATATCATTACATTGGCCACCGGTCAAGTGTATTTAAAGTATAGTGTAATTATTAACCTCAAGCTTTTTTTAATTTGTAATAATATTTGCCAACAGTATCCGTTGGGAAAGTATAACTATAATACTTTAAAAAAAAAAAGAAGTTATCGTACTACAAGTATAGTGTATATCTAAGGTGCAAATCATCACTATAAGTCTATAAAGTTTTTCAAATGCTAGTTGAAAGGAAAAACGAATACCAAGAAAAAAGAAAAAAACTAATATAACCAAAAAAAGACAAGAAATAAACATTAATAAAACTATTAGTTCAAATTATAAATAAAAATTCATTCATACTATTTCTGTTTTTAACTCAGGTTTTTCACGATAATTTGAAATAAAAATATAAACCAGATGATCAACAAATTAATGTATATTCAAGTTATCATAAGTCAAAACTTCTCGTCTGACCTGAAAATTCTCGTCAAGTAATACAATAATTAGCAGTACTATTTGACTGTATGAGATGGAATTCACTAATAGATCTATATAGGAATGGAATCTTATAATCTGGGGAAAATATATACGTTAATTAAAATTCTTTTTTTTTTGTATATTCGTAAGAGCCAACTGTTAAATTGTCGAAAAATTCTCGTTAAGGTGTAAGATGAATTTTTTTTTTTCAAAAAAGCCGTTAATAACCATCTTTTCCCATTACACCCTTACATTGTATAATAAAAATATATCAGATATAAAATAGATTCAAAATAGATTCATTTTAAAACAATTCCAAAATAGAACTAACAATACCAATAGATACATACCCCATTACAATTCCCTAATTAGTATATGATAAAATGAATGTGAAACTTGAAGAAAAAAAAAAGACAGAAAAATTTCGGTTAACGATTCATAATAAAATGGTTCAGTAGCCCGGATTATTAATTACTACATTAATAATACTATCAAAATTGATTCACTGAAAAATATAGTTATACATGGATTGTATCCATATATCAGTGCTATGGGGAATAAAGGATTAAAGTTTCTTAAAACGTTGCCCGTTTTTCAAAAAAAAAAAATTCTAACGTTAAATGCACTGGTACGTTAGGTTACTGATGTATCCACTGAATTTAGTCTTGGATCCCCCAAATATACCAAAAAAGTTTAACTATTGAAGAAGAAAAAGTTCTACACTACGAAGTTACCTGGTAGTACCAGGTAAGTTACTATAATTGTAAAAAACCTTAAAACTCACTTACTGGTACCTCAATTACATTAACTAAAAGTACAATAATGGATTAAGTTTTAATATGACGTCTTTCAATCATAATCTTAAAAAAGAAGGGTGCAATTAAAAAGAATGACAAGACTTTTATAATCATATTGAGTTACAGTAATTTTAGGAATTACGAATCTGTCAAAACGTAACTTTAACCAAGAGACAAACTTAGAGTTTCGTCACCATACGATTACCGAGAATTAAAAAAAAAAAAAAAGAGTCTACCAAGTTTAATTGAGTCTATGATGATTCTATTTTTTTATTTTCAAATCTTGGAAATGGAGTAGTATTAGATAATACAACAATACGCCTTTCATGGCTAATGTAACCTTTAACTTGACCTTGATGAATAAATGTG
Organism: Blastobotrys capitulatus; assembly: GCA_030564325.1. NCBI lineage: Eukaryota > Fungi > Ascomycota > Dipodascomycetes > Dipodascales > Trichomonascaceae > Blastobotrys > Blastobotrys capitulatus. Next base: position 88,641 of record JAJLUL010000054.1, on the reverse strand, counting down.
GCTATTATACATTCAGCTTCATCCAATAAATCTTCATTATTATTATCATTATTAATATCATCATTATCAAAATATCCACTAAAAATCAATCCTTTAACAAATTTATTAACATCTAATCGATTAGTACCCCCTTCAATTTGATGAACTTTTCTTAATAAAGATAATGACGTCAATTGTCGTAATCGTTCCATACTAGTAAATAAATATCTTTTAATTAATACTGATCGTCGTTGTTGTCCACTACATTTTGTTGCTAATACATCATTACTACTAGATCCAATTAATACATCAAATTTTGTATGATTACCTGATTTCATTGTAATAATAATTTCGGAAAATAATATTCCAAGTCTTGGATAATTTCGGAAAATTTCTTTATTTGGTAATGTTTGGGTATTAATTATCCGAGTTGGAATTAAATATAATAAAATTAATCTAAAATATTAGTTAGTATCTTGTTTTCTTTTATTATCACTTACTCTTTATTTTTTGAAGATTTATTATAACATAAATTTAAAGCTTCAGTTAATTTTTCTTCTGCTTTTTCATAATCTTGATCAATAAATAATAATACCCCCCAATAATATAAATAAGTTACAACATGAGATTTTGGAAAACTTGTTAAAGGAGGTAAATCTTTTGTCATTGAATGTAATACTTTAACAACACTTTTAGCTAAAGGTTGTTTATTTAATTTAAAATATACTTTAAATAATTCTGCAACAAAAAAATAAACTCCCCATTTTTTACTTCTATTAATATCTGTTTGACGATCATTTAAACAAATTGTAAAAGATCTATTAATTGTTCTTGTTGCTTCTTCTAATTTTTCTCTTGAACCATTTTTCCCATCTGCCATTATTGATAATTGTCTTAATTCTTTTGCAATTTTACTTAAAATTGGTAATATCCAATTATCTGATTTTTCTGCTATTCTATTTGCTACTTGTAATAATTGATTTTGTGCTGAATATGCTTCAACTAAATCTTGTCTAATCATAACCTGAACTGCTACTCTCCAAAATGCTATTACCAATGTTGTCCATAATCCATTTGTATCATCTGCTTGAATTCTTAATGTTTTATTAGCCATTGCTTCATTTGTTAATGATGCAATGTCGGTTAATTCTGGATGTGTTATTGATAATAATTGAGCTACTTGTTCACCATCTTGTTTGATTATAGCATTATTTACTTCACTTATAAATGTAGACGCCATATTGTTCTTAATTTATTTGTGTGGTGGAAAAAAAAAAAAAAAAAAATTTAATGTTGAAAAAAATTAGACTCAAAGTGTCTATTGGGAGTTTCTATGTCTCACTATATACAATACTATGAACTACATGAACATTGAACATCTCTATCAGTTCTTTTTGGTTCAACAATATATCGTTGAAATTCTTCAAATTCCCAAGTTTCTCTATAAGGATCTAAACTCATTTGTAAAACTTTATTCAACAAATCAGTATTACCATTTTGAACATCTTCAATAACTTCATTCATAATCCAATTTTTTAATACAAATTTTGGATTAATTTTTCTTGAATTTTCTTGTCTATCATCATTTGATAAATTTTCTTCTTTACATCTTTCTTCAAAAATTTTTAACCAATTTAATAATTCTTTTTTAGTATCTTCAACTGATAATTCTGGTAATAATCCTTGTTGTTCTGGTAAAAACCCATCAATATTACCATCAAATTTATAATCTCCTAATCTTCTAAAGAAAAAATTATAATCTAATTGACATTTTTCCAACATATCTAATAATGGAGTTAAAATTTTATCATGATCAGTATCTTTTTCTTCTTTTAATCCTAATCTTTTTCTCATAATTGAAACATAAGTATCAACAAATTCTTTTCTAAAAATATGTTCCATACCAGAAATTACTTCTTCAGCTTTTTTTAAAATAGAATCAACTTGTTCTTTTTTAACACCATTTTTCATAAAATATTCATCATCAATTAAATCACCTGCTCCTAAAAATTCACCCAAATCTTCACCTAATCTAACAAGATTCCACCACATTGCAGTTGGAACATTTTTATAAGCATATCTTAATAATTCATCATCATGATTTGACGTATAAGAACTATCAAAAGTATCCATAAATGCAAATGGTCCATAATCAATAAATAATCCTAATACAGATGTATTATCAGTATTTAAAACCCCATTAACTAATCCATATGCTTGCCAATATGCCATACCTCTAGCATTTTTTAAACAAATTTCTTTATATAAATTTTCATATCTTTTTTTATCAATTTTAATATTAAATAATTCTTTAATACAATAATCTGCTAATTTTAAAGTTTCATTTCGATTATTTCTTGCTCGATGTAATGCAAAAGTTCCTAATCTAACCCATGATTCTGCTGCTCTACAAACAATTGCACATTCTTCAGTTTTTTCTCTTCTTGCCCTTGTTTGTGGTAATCTTGTTAATGATAATGCTCTAGTTGTTGGAATACCTAATGCATTAACTGCTTCAGAACCTAAAAATTCTCTAACACTTGATCTAATAACTGCTTTACCATCAGCAAATCTTGAATAAGGTGTCATACCAGCACCTTTCAATTGTAATTCATATCTTTTATTAGTTTTATCATTTTTAACTTCAAATAATGAAATAGCTCTACCATCACCTAATTGACCAGCCCATTGACCAAATTGATAACCTGCATAAGCTTGAGCCCATGGATATAAATCTTTATCTTCTAAAATTTTATTACCACTAACAATATCTTCAAATTCTTTATCATTTTTATATTCATTTTCATCAAATCCTAAATCTTTTAAACATGATGGACTAACTGCTAATAATTTTGTTTCTGGTTGTTTAGTTGGTGATACCCAAGTAAATGCACCTTTAACTGGTCTAGCTTTTCTAATTAAATCATCACTTGCATCTTTTGCAACTTCAATACTTGGTACTAAATCATCTGGAGTCATCCATTTAGTAAAACTAGCTGTTTTGTTAATTCTTGAAAACATTTTGTTGTTATTAGTTGTTGAGTTGATTATTGATGGGTGGAAATTGATGTTCTTAAATAATTTCCCCCGCATTGGAAGATAGAGTGGTTTTTGGTCTGGTTCAGGTTCTGGCACTTTGTTAGTAATCAAGCAAAGTTTATACAAAAAATTTGGTGCAAAAAAAAAAATTGGTTTGCGAAAAGACAGTAACAAGAAAAAAACTGACACAAGCAATCACTATCGATCCGGATTATAAATTATGATAAATCAGGTTTGTCGCGTGTGGGTCTTTTTTGCGTATTAGTTATATAGTTTGTGTAAATGGATCAATATTACTGGTATTTCTTTTTATTGTAATTTCACATCTACATGTGTATCTGATATTGGACATCAAGTCAACCACGATCCTTATCAGGCTGTCACAAGTATATAGTATATAAAGGTGTAGACGCGTCTAACTTTTCAAGCGTTGATAATTTTTTTTTTTATTCCCAACCCACATCTGTAAAATTAAAACACCACATTTTTTTTAATTCACATACAATTTTTTTCACAATTTTTTTTTTCACTTTTTTTTTTAATCAACTAACCTTTAACCAAAACATCCATCCATACACACACAAAAAATAACAACTAAAGATGGATGATTATAACAATGTTAAGATGGTTCTTCCCGATGCTCAGAACCTTATACGAGAGTTTAAAACGAGTCCAGAAAAATTCAAATTACAAGATAAAAAATTTCGATTTTTATGTTCAAGGGTTTCAACAGCAGAAGATTTATTAAATGAACAAACAATGTTTTTTCAAGCAAATAAAAAATTAATATCAAAAGTTTCAAATTATCAAGATGATATTTGTTTAATGAATTTAGCATTATTAATTACATATTTTTTTAAAAATGGAGAATTTAAAGATGATGGTTCAGGTAGAGGGAAATCTTTTCATGATATTAATTTAGATGATGAAACTTGGACAACAATTATGAATTCTATACCATCAAAATTTAGTAAAAATTTAAAAAGTTTAGGTGGTGATGATGATAGTGATAGTGAAAGTGATGATGAAGATGATGAAGATAATATGGAAAAAACAATGGCAATTAATTTAGCATCTGAAATGTTAATTCATAAATTTATTAATGTTTGTCAAGAAAGAGTTTTGAAAAAAAAATCAAGAAATAATGGATTTCAAAAAAAAGTTCAAAGTGTTAAATGTTCAAGTGGTAGTCCAAAAGTTGCAGAAAAATTGGAAAAATTTTATAAAAATGCTGAAAAAAGAGTTAAAAAGAATAATAATGATGAATTAGATGATCAATTGTTATTAGATCAAATGATATCAAAGGCAACACCAGATAAATTTATTAAATCATTATCACAATTTATTTTTTTCACAACAATGAATTTAGAAGCTTCTAATAGTAGTAGCAAAAAATCCAAAAAAATAGAACAAGAAGATGATGAGGAAGAAGAAGAAGAAGAAAAAGAAGAGGAAGACGAAGAAGAAGAAGAAGAACCAATTGGAAATAATAAAAAAAGATCAAGAAAATCATCAGTTGGTAGTAAAAAATCTGGAGGATTGAATATAAATAATAATAAAAGATCAAAGAAAAATAATCAAGATAGTGATTCATCATCTGCAGAAGATCAAGATGATGAAGATAATTCTGATGCAGATTCTGATTCTGATTATAAAGAAGAAGATAATAAAAGACCTAATAGAAGAATGTCAACTAGAAATACAAGAAGAACTTTATCACCAGATATTAATACTAGAAGAAGATCTAAAAGAGCGTAAGTATTTATTTGATAAGAAACTAAAACTAACTTTATAATAGATTAGAAAAAACTGATAGTGAAGAGGATACACCATTAGCTACAAGAGCAAGAAAAGGTAGTCAACAACCAGCATCAAAAAAGAGTAAAGTATCAACACCACCACCAACTACAAGAAGAACTAGAAGATCTACAAATTATAATGAAGAGGATAGTGACGATGATGATGATGAAGATAATAATACTACTAATGCATTTAGAACTCGACAATCAGCATCATCCAAACCAGTTAGTACAAATAGAATTCCAAAAGTAAGTAAACCACAATATGATGAAAGTAGTAGTGATGAAGAAGAAGATCAAAAACGTATTAAAACAGAAAGAAATAATAGAAGAAATACAATGGGGTTTGAGATTCCACCTGTTTCTACAAGCAATAATTATAATAAAAGACAATCAATGCCAATACCTTCTGTTAGTAAACAATCATCAACAACCTCTTCATCAAAATTACCACCATTACCAAAAGTTTCTACTTCTTCACCAACATCATCAAAATTTCCACCATTACCAAAAGCATCATCATCATCACCTTCATCAAAAGCTGGTATCCCATTAGTTAGTGGTCAACAACAAAAAGCATCTCCAAGTCCTTCATTACCACAAACCAGTAGAAGAAGTAGTGCTCAATTACCAATGACATCAACTGTTAAAAATCCTACATTATCATCATTAGCAAAAGATTCACCAACAAAAGGTTCAAGTCGATCTTCACTTCCAAATAGATCACAATCACCATCATCATCATCACAATCTATTCAAGGATTAGGATTAAGAATATCTGGTGGGTTACCTTCAACATCTACTATGAAAAGTGGTAGTGGATTACCTTCAACATCTACTATTAAAACTGGTACTGGATTACCTTCAACTTCTACTATGAAAACTAGTACTGGATTACCTTCAACAAGTGGTGCTAAACAATCATCTCCATCAATTGGTTTACCATCAACTAGTGGTGCTAAACAATCATCTCCTTCAACTGGATTACCTTCAACTAGTGGTAGATCTACTGGATTACCTTCAACAAGTGGCTCAAGATCTCCATCATTAAGTGGTACAGGGATACCTCATACTTCTGGTAGTGGTGGTGGATTACCAAAAGCTAGTGGTAGTACTAAATTACAAAAAATATTACCTAAAACAACTGGTAGTAATGTATTGCCAAAAGCTAGTGGAGTTTCTGGATTACCTAAAACAACAACTAGTAGTAATGCATTGCCTAAAGCTAGTGGTGTTGCTGGATTACCTAAAACAAGTGGTAGTACAGGATTACCTAGAGCATCTGGTTCAAGTTCTCCACAACAACCAACTGGTACAACATTACCTTCAACTTCTGGTGTTAAAACTGGTACTGGATTACCTACAACTAGTGGTTCAAAACCTCCAACAAGTAGTGGTTCTACTAAATTACCTTCAACAAGTGGATTAGGAACGAAAAAATTACCTACTACTACTGGTGGAATTCCATCAACTAGTACTAGAAAAACACCTGATCTATCAGAAAATGATAAAGATATTGAAATGAAAGAATCAAAGACTGAATTATCAAATGAACAAGATGTTGAAATGAAAGATATACCACAAAAAGAACAACCAGTTTCAAGTCAATTACCAGGTGTTAGTGGTGGTGTAGGTAATAATAGTCCAATTCCAAATGTTACTGGTAGTAGTGGAAATAAAAGTTCATCATTACCAAGTACTAGTGGTAGTGGTAAATTGCCAACTACAAGTACAAGTAGTAGTAATAATTTACCAGGAGTAAGTGGTACTGGATCATCACCTGCATTAGGAGGAACTGCAAAATTACCAGGAGTAAGTCGTGGTTCATCATCACCTGCACCAAGTAATAGTATACCAGGAGTTACTGGAGGTTTACCAAATGTTTCAAAATCCAATGTATCATTACCAAATGTTACTAAACCATCATCAAATTTAGGAAATCAATCAAGTACTGGATTACCATCAGTTACTAAATCAAGTGGTGGTGGTCAAGGTTTACCATCAGTTGCTAAACCAAGTGGTCAAGGATTACCATCAGTTACTAAACCAAGTAGTAGTTCAAGTAATCAAGGTGTACCATCAGTTAGTAAAAATTCAGATGAATCAAAACAACAAGATGAAGGTAAAAAATCAAATCCAACTCCAATTCCTGGTGTATCTAGTTCTAAATCAACTCCAACACCAATTCCAGGAGTTTCTAGTTCTAAACCAGTTTCTTCATCAATTCCAGGAGTTTCAAGTTCTAAACCAGCATCAAGTCCAATTCCAGGTGTTTCTACTTCCAAACCAACTTCAAGTTCAATTCCAGGAGTTTCTGGTGCATCTCCAGTTCCAAGTGTGTCTAGTGCTAAACCAACTTCAAGTCCAATTCCAGGTGTTTCTAGTGCTAAACCAGCATCAAGTCCAGTCCCAGGAGTTTCTGGTTCTAAACCACCTGCAAGTTCAATTCCAGGTGTTTCTGGTGCATCACCAGTGCCAGGTGTTTCTGGTGTAAATAAAGCATCTTCAAGTTTACCAGGTGTTTCAACTAGTAGTAATGTAGCAGAAGCAACATCAAAAACAACAACAACACCACCAGTATCATCATCATCATCATTACCATCTGAAGCTAAAAAACAAGGTGAAGAATCAACTACTAAAGTTTCAAATGAAAATAATGATTCACAAAAAGAGTCAACTCCAACTAATTCTAAAGAATTACCTGGTGTATCAACTAATAAACCATCTGGTGTATTCCCATCAGTTTCAGCTGCTTCAACTGCTAAACAATCTTCTTCTTCACCAACTCCAAGTTCTTTACCTGGTGTATCATCTACAAAACCATCAACTCTACCAGGAGTTTCATCACCAAAACCATCAACATCTACATTACCTGGTGTATCATCACCAAAACCACAAACATCAGCAATACCTGGAGTTTCAACACCAAAATCTGCATTACCAGGAGTATCAACACCAAAGTCATCTACAAGTGCATTACCAGGGGTTTCAACATCAACACCAACACCATCTGCATCTACACCTACACCTACATCTACATTACCAGGAGTTTCAACTAGTACTAAAGCTGCTAATGCTTCAAATGTAGTACCAACAACTTCAACACCATCTTCATCTACATCTACATTACCAGGGGTTTCAGTTAGTAATAAACCAGCTAATGCTTCAAATGCATTACCAACAACTTCATCTGCATCTACACCTACACCTACATCTACAACAATTCCTGGGGTTTCAACTAGTAATAAACCAGTTAATCCTTCAACTGCATTACCAACAACATCAACACAATCTGCGGTACCAACAACTTCAACACCTATAGCTAAACCTACATTACCATCAACTTCCACTCCAACTGGATTACCTGGTGTTTCAACAGCCAAATCAACTCAAGGTTCTGGAGTATCAACAGATAATAATAAACCAACAACTTCTACATTACCAACAACTTCTACATCTTCTGCATTACCAACAACTTCAACTTCATCTGCATTACCATCAACTTCCACTTCATCTGCATTACCATCAACATCACAAGCTACTTCAAATAATGATAAAAAATCAGAACAAGCAACAACTACATCAACTGTTAATAAAGATACTACATCAACTATTAATAAAGATTCTACATCTACTATCAATAAAGATTCTACATCAACTATCAATAAAGATTCTACATCTAGTATTAATAAAGATGTTACAACTATTAATAAAGATACTTCATCAGCCATTAATTCAACCATTAATAAAGGTAATAATCAAGAATCAAAAGAAAATAATAAAAATGAAGTTGAAGAATCTAATGATAAGATTAATGATGATAACAATGATGATGATGAAGATGTAACCATGCAAACTCCAAATGAATCTTTTAGTGATGATAAAGAAGATGATGATGATGATAAAACTAAATCAGAAGTTATAGTAGTAGATTCAAAAACATCAACTAATAATAAACAAGAAGATAAAAAAGTTGATAATAAAAAAGATGATAAACAAGTTGAAATTGTAACTGAAGTAAAGAATGATGATAAAAAAGAAAAAAATGATGATAAAGAAGATGATGAAGATGTAGAAATGAAAGAAGTTGATGATGATAATGAAGAAGAAAAAGATACTAATGGAAAAGATGATGATGAGGATGTTAAAATGGCTGAAGTTAAATCTGAATTAACTAAACAAGAAAAAAAATCTAAAGATGAAGGTTCTAAGAAATCAGATGATAATGATAAAAAGGTTGAAGAAGATGAAGATGATGATGATTGTAAAGAAATTGATGTTATTAGAATTGATGATGATGAAGATGATGAAGTTGAAGAAGATATTAAGGTTAAAATTGATGAGAAGAGTGATGTAACACAAAGTAATGATGGTAATAAAAAACCAATTGAAAAACAACCATCAACTACTAATACTACTAATACTAATACTTCTACTACTACTGTTGCTACTACTTCTGCTACTACTGCTGCTACTACTAATACTACTACTAGTACAGCTGGTAACACTAATACAGTACCACCATCATCAAATTTACCTCCAAAACCATCTTTACCAACTAACAATACTCAACAATCTAGACCATCAACTACTAATAATACACAAGATAATAGAACAACACCAAGTTCATTACCTCAAAAACCAACTGTTAATACTTCAAATACATCTAAACAATCTAGTCCAAGACCATCATCAAGTGGTGGTGGTTTCACTGCAATTAATAATAATTCTTCTGCATCACCTCAATTAAAATCACAACCAAAACCTCAATCACAACCAAAACCACAAGCTCCTGCTACCAGTTCAACTTCACAACAAGCTCCAGCATCAACATCAACATCAACATCAACATCAACATCAACATCAACATCAGCTCCAGCAACAGCTCCAGCTCCAGCTCCAGCTCCAGCACCAGCACCAGCACCAGCACCAGCACCAGCGCCAACTCAAACTACAACACGAACACCAACTCCAAATATTCCGCAAGTTCAAGCACCAATTCAACAACAGCAAACTGCTCCTGCTCCTGCTTCAGCTCCTGCTCCAGCTACTACTCAAGCTACTGCTACTCCAGCCACTGCTACTCCTGCTCCACCAACTGCTGCTCCAGGTCAACAACAACCACCAGCACCTCCAAGAGCTGCACCATTAAATCAGGAAGAAAATTCTACTTCAAGAGCATTATCAAATGTTTTGAATCATATTTCAACATTAATGAGAAATGGTGGAGTAGTTGGAGAAAATGAAAATGATTCAATAATATTATAAGAATTTCTCTTTTTTTCTCTTGTTGATGAGTTTCTTTTTATTTATATATATCAAAATATTTAATAATTTTTTTTTAGAATTAATTTGTTTATTCCTTTTTAATATATTTATTTTTTTTATGTCTATATGATTAATCTTTTACTTTCTTTTCTCTTGCCAATTACCGCATCTGATTGCATCAGGTCTGATATATATGGTGTATACTTCTTGTATATACAATTATACGTACTTGTACCTGTACTTGTACTTGTACTTGTACACGTATATATACAATTGTATACAGTCTAGTTTGAGCCGCATTCTCTACAAAATCTCAACCCATATCAGTTTATAATTGTACCATGTAGAATATATCATGATGTGGGGTTAACAATTGTACAAGTACATATTCAGCTCAAGAAAAAAAATCTACAACAAAAGTACAAAAAAAAAAACGACAAAAACCTGGAATTATTCTTTTATTATCATATATATATTAAAAAAAACATAATTACTATTTGAGAGAAAAAAATTTTATATTAAAAAATAAATAAAGAAATTAAGAAAATAATCTAATCAATTTCTTCCAAAACAGATTCAACTGGAGCATCAGTTGATGGAGCATCTTCAGCTTCAGCATCTTCTTCAACAGCAGTATCATCAATATTTAAACCTAAAGAAACTAATCGATTAATTCTAGCAGCAAAAGAATTTGGTTCATCCAAAGTGAAACCTGAAGTTAATAATGCAGTTTCATATAATAAAGTGGTCAAATCTCGAACAGTTCGATCTTCAACACCATCAGCTTCAACTTTTTTCTTCAATTCTTTAATAATTGGAGATCTTGGAGAAATTTCAAAAGTTTTTTTAGATGCCATATATTGAGACATTGAAGTATCTCGTAAAGCTTGAGCTTTCATAATTCTTTCCATATTAGCAGACCAACCATATTGACCAGTTCTAATAGCAGCTGGAGCATCAACTAATTTATGAGAAACAACAACTTTTTCAACAGATTCACCCAAAATTTCTTTCAATTTGGTTGCCAAATCTTCATATTCTTTTTCTTCAGCTTCTCGTTTTTCTTTTTCTTCTTCAGTTTCTTCCAATTCAAAATCTTTAGTAATATCAACTAATTTTTTATCTTCAAATTCTTTTAATTGAGACATGGCATATTCATCAATTGGATCAACCATAAATAAAACTTCAAAATCTTTCTTTTTTAATGCATCCAAAAATGGTGATTTTTCAACTGCTTTAACAGATTCACCAGTAATATAATAAATATTCTTTTGGTGTTCTGGCATTCTAGTAATATAATCAGTTAATGAAGTCATTTCATCACTTGATTTAGTAGAATAATATCTTAATAATTTAGCTAATGAATTTCGATTAGTTGAATCTTCATGAATACCCAATTTAATATTTTTAGAGAAAGCAGTATAAAATTTATCAAATTGTTCTCGATCTTCAGCAATTTCATTAAAAGTTTCAATTAATTTTTTAACAATATTTTTTCTAATAACTTTTAAAATCTTATTTTGTTGCAACATTTCTCTTGATAAATTTAATGGTAATTCTTCAGAATCAACAACACCTTTAACAAAACCTAACCATTCTGGAATTAATTCTTCAGCATCATCAGTAATAAAAACTCTTCGAACATATAATTTAATATTACTCTTTTTCTTTTTACCTTCAAATAAATCAAATGGAGCTCTAGCTGGAATAAACAAAATAGCCTTGAATTCTAATTGACCTTCAACACTAAAATGTTTAACTGCCAAATGATCTTCCCAATCATTTGAAATTGATTTATAAAATGCAGCATATTCTTCTTGAGTAATTTCACTTGGATTTCTGGTCCATAATGGTTTAGTTTTATTTAATTCTTCATTTTCAGTAACCATTTCTTTAATTTTTTTCTTTTCCTTCTTTTCACCTTCTTCATTTTCATCAACTTCTTCAATTTTTGGTTTTTTATCATCACCTTCTTCAGTTGATTCTTCAGTTTCTGGTGCATCTTTTTCAACTTCTTTAGTAACAACTAATTGAATTGGATAAGCAACAAATTCAGAATGTTTCTTAACAACTTCTTTAATTCTTTTTTCTTCCAAATATTCCAATTGATCTTCTTTCAAAAACATTCTAATAATAGTACCTCGACCAATCTTTTCATTTTCTTCATCTAAAGTAATAGTAAATTTACCACCAGCTGATGATTCCCAAATATATTGTTCATCATCATTATGTTTTGAAATAACTTGAACACGATCAGCAACTAAAAATAATGAATAAAAACCAACACCAAATTGACCAATCATACTCATATCAGCACCATTTGATAAAGCATCCATTAAAAAGCTTTTAGTACCAGATTTTGCAATAGTACCCAAATTATTAACTAAATCAGCTTTAGTCATACCAATACCAGAATCTCGAATTTCCAAAATTTTTTCTTCTTTCTTTGGAGTGATTCGAATAAATAATTCTGGTTCAGTTTCTAATTTTGATGGTTCATTTAATGCTTCATATCGAATTTTATCAATAGCATCAGAAGCATTAGAAATCAATTCTCGTAAAAAAATTTCTTTATTAGAGTAAACAGTGTTAATGATTAAACTCATTAACTGAGAAATTTCAGCTTGAAATTCATATGATTCACTGCTCATTTTTGTAAAATAAAAAGTTGTTTTTCTTTTAAATTTAGTAAGTAGTGGTTGTGAAGAGTAAAGAAAAGAGAAAAAAAAAAAAAAAGAGGAAGTGAAAAATTTTTGAAAAGGTTCGATTGAAGCGTTTATATATTTAAATCATGAAAAGCTTCTACGTGGTTCTACACGCGTCTAGAAATGGAAAGAAAAAAGTTTTTCAAGCGTTGAGAAAGAAGGAAAAAAAAAAAAAAATTTGAGGCGCGAAATTTTTCACATTAAGCGTTGATAATGTAATTTTTTCAGCGCTTAGTGGTTGAGATTTTTGAGGATCTAACTATTAAGATAAACTTTAAAGTTGTTATTTACATGGTTGTTATTAGTAAAAAGTTGTTTATTGAATTAGTTATACATTAGGCTAATTAATTGAAACTAGCTAGTTTTGTTCAAATAATTAGCACAAATTTTTCTATTTGATTTCATTTTTTATTATGTTTGTGGATAATTATAGAAACTTTTTTTTATTCTAAGGGGTCCTTTACTAACGCTTGAAAATTGGCATCTTTTTTTTATTTTGGCGTGGAAATTTTTGGAAAGTTTTTTTTTACAACCAGCACTTTGATTTTTTTTTTTTTTAAACGTGTTTTTTTTTTTTTTTTTTTTTAAACGTGTTTTTTTTTTTTTTCTTTCCAAAATTTTTTTTTTGTTGTTGAAATCTTTCTTGCGGGCGCGAGATTATAAAGTTTCTGTGGCAAAAACTACCGATATTTTGACCGACGTTGGGAGGTTATCAACATTTTCTAAAAAAAAATAATCGAAGCCAAAAAATTTTGATCTTATCAATTATCAACATAAACATTGAAAAAACTTTCTTTGAAATGAACCCCAAAATTCAACCCCCACTCCCCCCTGGTCCTCCACCAAATAGACCACCAGATGTTATCCTCAATAAACCAAAAGAACAAACTAGAAAGAACAATAATACCAATAAAGAAATAGTAAATCAAGATCCAAATGATGATGGATGGCAAGCATTATTAGATGAAAGTAATAGATGGTATTTTTATAATAAATATACTAATGAAAAAACATATGAAAATCCAAGAGTTAAAGAAGAAGATTCAGATGTTCAAGAGAATAAAAAAGAATCAATTGAATTGGATCCAATTATGAAAAAATTATCTCAAGATCCAGAATTTCAAAATTTATCAAAATTAGAAAAATTTAAAAGATATCAAGAATTGAAAGAAAAAGGTATTGAAGATGAAGAAGAAAATCAAGAGGAAGAATCAAAAGATGTTGATAATCATTTAAATTCAATGAAAAATTATAATGAAAATAAAGTTGATACTCCAATTGATTGGGATGATATATCAGAATTAGCTAATAGAGAATCTCAAGGCAAATCATTAAAACAACAAAGAGCTAATGCTAAAATTACAAAATCAGAATTAAAAAAATTTAAGGAAAAAAATTTAGCTAAAAAAAAGGAAAAATTTAATAAATGGTATTGGGCAGATCAAGAATTATATGAACGTCAACAACGACAAAATGGTAAACAATAATAATTATTATTATTATTATTATTATTATTATTATAAAACAATTTTTGATCCGATTCTTTGTAATGCTGTGGTGGCTTGAACGCGAACTAACGCGTCTTCATCACTATCACGAGCAGTTTTTAATCTATTCATTAATTGTGTAATCAATTCTTTTGGAATTTCATTTAAACTATCAATTCCTAAAATTAAAGATGCAATTAATACAACTGCTGCAGATCTCATTACACCAGAATCTTTTTCAAAAGTTAATACACCAATTGAACAATCTAAACAATCTAATAATTGTGATGATGTTAATCCTTTTGGATTAACTTGACAAATTGCACCTAAAATACTTAATGCAGAATTTCTTAATGGTTCTAAATTTTTTTCTTTATTTTTGGCACTAACTTGTTCAATCATTGTATTAATAATTAAATTTGCATTATCACCAACAAAAAGTTTATCTAATCTTTGTATAATTCTTAATAAAACTTCACCAGATTTTAATCTATCATCTAATGAATTTTTATCATTTATATAATAATTTAATAATTTTGGTACAATTAATTCTGGTCCATTTAAATCACTTAATTCTTCAATTGCTTTAATTGAATTTAAATAAACAAATGAATCATCATCTTTTAATTGATTTAATAAAATTTTTAATGCTTTATCAATTGATAAAATTGAATCTTTTTTTTTAATTAATTCACGTAATTGATATAATCCATGTGCTCTAATTGGTACCATTGGATCTTCTAAACTAATTAATGCTTTTTTCAATAATTCACTTGAATTATTTGAATTATTAATATTATTAAAATTATTTAATCCAATAAATTCCATTGTTGTTTGAGCTTTTGAACTTAATTCTTGTGGTCCATTATTACTAATTAATTCTAATTGTGGTTTTAAAGAATATAATAATGATTGATCTTCTGATGGAATTTCTGGTGCTATACCACCAACTAATGATAAACATAATGATGCCATTTCTTGAATTTCTTCTTCTTCATCTTGTTCATCTTCATCATCACTATCTTCATCATCAGAATCTTTATAATCAACAATATTATCTAATTTTGTGTCCTTTTTATTGGAATTAATTCTATCTTCTAATGATACTGTATATTTTGTTAAAACACTTGATACAACTTGTAATAATTCTTTTGATGATTTTACTAATTTATCTTTATAATCATTTGCAAATCTTTCTAATAATTTAACATCAACTAACATATTTATTACATTTTCTTCTTGTTCTGAATCTGTTGATGCTAACCATCTTCTCATAATTTTAACAAATAATGAACTTAATAATCCTTCTTCAATATCTTTTATAATTTCCATAAATAAATCAATTCTTTGATCAATTATATTAAAAATATCTATATCTTCTTCATTTAAATCTAATACTTCTTCTTCTCTAATTTCAACTCCACCTTCTGATCCAGCTCCAAAAGAATATATTCCAATACCTTTAATTAACAAAGATTTTACAATCTCATCAAGATTTGAAATATCTTGATTAAATTTTAATAATGATAATAATAATCCTTGTAATTGCCCTATTGATCGCTTTGTTTGTTTATTATAACATAATAATGACCATAATGGTACAATTAATTTACTAGATAAATTATTCATAAATTCTGTTGGGTTTAATGATAATGATGCTAATGAATGTAATGCTTCGTTAATTAATTTTTCTTCAGTGGGAGTTGTTAATCTTTCTAAAATTATTTTTTCAACTCCATTTTTTATAATAATAGGTCGTTGTTCATATAATGAATTAATAACATGTAATGTTGAAGTTTTTAAAGTATTTGCAGGTCCATTAACAACATTTTTTGTATTATTTTGAACTGTTTTACCTAATATAGTAATTAATTGAATACCTATTTTATAAGAATATTCTTTTTCATCTATAGTTTTTGGTATTGATTTTAAAATTTGTACAACTTTTTCTAATGAAGTTAAACTAATTTGTTCATGAGTTCTTAATCCTGATACAAATTCTATTAATGCTCTAACCCCATTATCTCTTGTGATAGGTAATAATGCTAATTGTCTTGATATAACTGATTTAAACCAATTTGGACATTCTGGTCTTAATAATGTTGTAAAACATGAAAATAATTCAAAAGTTTGAATTTGAGATTTTAAATTTTGAAATAATTTTATATTATCATTTGATTTTGGATTAAATGCTAATTCTATTGATGCACATAAAAAATCTGATGTATATGTTCCTCTTAATAAAACATCTCTAACATCACCTGGTTTATTTAACATAAATATAATATTTTCAACAATATTTTGTAATAAATTTTTATTATTAATTGGATCAGGATTTGGTAAAGATTTTAAATTTTTGGCTCTTAATGTTAAAGGAACATTAACATTTGGTGATAAACTTGGATAAATTCCTTCAATAACTAAAATATTAACCATTTGATTAAAAATTTTTAAATCTTGTAAAGAAATTGAAATCATTTTATTTGGCATTGGATGATCTATTGCTAATTGTTGAATTTTTATCATATATGATAATAATTTTTCAATAACAATTTTTCTATGATCTGAACCAACTTCATTACTATTTTCATATAATTTTTCTAATGAATATGTTTTATTATCATCTGATATACTCTCTTTTAACCATTTCTCGCATTCTTCAAATATTTGATCCATTATATTGTTTTCACTGATGGATTGAAAAAAAGTTGTGATGATTAGAAATCTTAGCTCATTAAATATATGTACAAAAATCAAGCTTGGGAGCGGCTGATTCAAAAAAAAAAAAAAAAAGTTCTAAAACCCCCGATCCGAGCAACAAAAAAAAAAAAAAAAAAAATTAATGATTAAAAAAATTATCTTGAAAAAAAAAAATAATTTTCAATCATCATCAACATAGAATATAATACCAAATCAAAATCAAAAAAATGAGCATAACACAAGATCAAATGGACGATGTCATTTATGACGCTAGATCAGGAGAATTAGAATCAGTACAAGAATTTTTCAAAACAAACTCACCATCATTATTAAAATCAATTAAAGATGAATATTCATTAGCAACTCCTTTACATATGGCAAGTGGGAATGGACATTTAGAAATTGTAAAATATTTAGTTGATTTAGTTGATAAAGATACATTAAAAGAAATTATTAATGCAAAAAATGAATCAGGAAATACCCCATTACATTGGGCAAGTTTAAATGGTCATTTAGATGTAGTTAAAGTATTATGTGATGCAGGTGGTGATCCATTTATTCAAAATGAAAATAAACATGATGCATTTTATGAAGCAGAAACTAATGATAAAGAAGATGTTATCGATTATTTATTAGAAAGATATTCTATTGAACCAGAAAGTGAAGAAAATGTTGCAGGGCAGGTGGCTAATATGTCAGTTGAAGATAAAGAAGAAAAAGAAGAAGATAAATCATAATAATAATAGTAATATATTATATATTCTATAAATAATAAATTAATTTAATCCTAAAGATTCTCGAACTTGTTTTCTAACAATTTTATTAAATTGTTCTCTATCATCTCTCCACATTTTTGAAGCATCAATATTAGCACCAGATTCATCATTTGGATCAGAAATCATACTTATAACACTTAATAAAATCTTTTCAACACTTTGAATAGGACTCCATCGTTCACTTGCATGTTCATACATGTTTGGATCATCTCCTGGAGCATGTAAAATACTAATACAAACTGTACCATCTTTATAAACATTTGGATGAAAAATTGGACATGTAAATTTCATAACTGGTGGATTTAATGGATAATCTTTTGGAAATGTTAATATAGCTGGGAAAACACCACCTTCATATGGTGTATCTTCTGGTCCTTGAATTAAACATTCCCATTTAAAAATATCATTTTCATCAATAGGACCTGCAGAAATACCTTCTGGTGAATCATTTAATAAATTTTTATATTCGGTCATTAACCGTCTTTGTGCCATAGTACCTGGTTGAACCATTTTGTTTTTATTCTTCTAGTTTATGATAAAAGTTTATGCTGATAGTAGTTATTATGTTTGATAGCTTGAGGATCGAAAAAGATATAGAAAAAAAAAATAAAAAGAATTAATTTTGGCAGTGGTCTTTTTTTTTCTTAAATCTTCGCCGTGGCTCTTTTTTTATTAATAAGACAGTTATAAAAGCGCGACCTCATTTTATACTCAAACGCTTTTAAGCTACACATAATAAAAATACTGTAACCAAAATCTAATCTAAACAAAGTTTATTTTATATTTATTTATTTTTTTTTATGGCAATGCGACTGAACTATATGAATATTTACATGATAAATCCAAATTTATCCATGATTTATAACCTGGCTGATTTGGACATGGAATAGGGATCAAATTTGGATCAAAAAAAGTAGTATTAACATTTGGTTTTGTACTAATAGGCCAATCAGTTGTAATAAAAAAGTTTTTTATTAATGGACATAAATCATGAACTATTTGATGACCACCATTAACTATTGCATTAATATCATCACGATTTAAATTTGTTAATAATAAAGTTTCCAATTCATCACATTTTCTACACAATTCAACTAAATTCCATCTTCTTAAATCTAATTTTTCTCTAAAATGTTCTCTTGCTTGATTCATTGATAATGTTATTAGATGTTTCATTGAATCTGAACTTTCAATCATTCCAATCATTGATGTTATTGATAATCCAGTTACTCTAAATTGACTAATTGGTGGATTATTTTTTAAACTATTCAATAATAAATTAACAATTTCTTGAGTTGGTGTTGTATTAGTATTCCTCCATCTACCAGGTCTTGGCCAAAATGCAATAGTTAAACTTCTTAAATTATGAAATGGTAAAAAAAATGTATTACCTAATGCCATCATTTCAAATGATTCAACTAAACTAACATCTAAAATTCTTGATGATAAATCATAATCTCCATTAATTGCTAAATTTTTAACACTTTGGGGTATTGAAATTTTTGGTATACTAACAGTATTAATAACTAATGTTGATACAAACATTGCACTTGAATTTGTATTATATCCAATTGTTGGTGAATTATTGACTTCTTGTTCATTAGAACTTGATGATGGTGTTGATGATGTTATTGGTGATGAATTGCTGTTGTTATAATAAGGTGATGAGCCGCACCAGGGTGCTAATTGACTACCTGAAACATCACCACATAATACCAAAGTTTCAGTTGATTGTGGTAAAAATGGACCAATATATTGATGTAATAATGCAAAAGTATAATCTCTCATTGAAGATTCATAACAAACACCTAATTGTTTAACATTTAATACACCACGTAATTTTAAATTACACATACCACCAATACCTTGAGAATATAACCATATATGTTTTAAAGAATCAGGAAAATAATTTAATAATACATCAATTGGTGGTATTTGAGTTCTTTCACTAATAACTGCTTGAATTCTTAAAACATTTAAATTTGGTCTATATTTTGGTAATAAAACTTTAACTAATAATTCAAAAAATGGATGTGGTGATGCAAAAATTATTGTTCTATCTTTATAACTACCTCTTGTTTTAATTGGAGTTGGTTCATCATAAGTTACTGATACCATTAATTCTTTAACATATGGTAAAATATTTCGAACTGCTTGATGTTTACATAATCTTGGTAATAATTCACCATTAATTGTTATTGCATTATTCATATCAAACCCATCATAAAATACTCTTTTAACACTACCACTATGATCCCTTGAACCATAATGATCACAAGTACGGTCCCACATGTCTTTTCTTGTAAAAAGATCAATATATAATCTTTTCCATCTTGATCTTGGTATACAAGACGCCAAATGTTTATGAGTTACATATAGTTTTAATAACTCACCCACATCCAAATAGGAATACACTATTTGTAATAACTCGGGTGGAAGGTCGCGTATTGATGTTTTATTATAATTCATTTTATTGTTTTATAAAGAAGAGAGAGACTCATATAGTTTTTTTGATTGTTGAGAATAGTCGTCAAACGCTTGGTGAAATAATTGTATATAGGAAAAAAAAAATTTCGTCAAAAATAATAAATAAAAAAAATAAATACAAAAAAGTTATATATATGAAATAATAAAAAAAAAGTCTATGAACGTTTTTTAAACCTTGACCTGAAATGATCTATTTCAGCTCGTTTAGCTTGTTCTTCTTTAGCCTTTGAATATCGATTTGATATTCTTATACTAGCTATTACAGCAAAAATTCCAGCTTTTAATCGTTGTTTTGGTGATTTTTTAAATTTTAATTTTGAATAATCTGGATAAATACCAATATCTTGTAATAATCTTAAATCTGCTCGATTACATGCTTGATATGATGATATTTTCAGTAAAAAAAATCGTTTCATAAAATTTAAATCATATTTATATGAACTTTCTCTTAAAATTCGATCTCTTAGATATTTAATTTGTAAAACTAATGCACGAATTTCTTTTTCATGTTTTGAATTAGATTTAATTGATGGTGATGATGATTGGATTTCTAAATCATATTGTTGTTGTTTCAAATCTTTTAAATCTTTTTTCAGTTTTGATGCAGTTTCTTTATAATATTTAACATCATATTCACTTAATTGTATATTTTTTTTCAATGTATGAACTTCTTTATTTAATCGTTTTATTTTTTCTTCATATTGTGAAATATTTGGTTGTCTTGTTGAATAAGGTGTATTCATCATTGAATAATTATGATTAACTTTTTTTGGTGTCATTGCTATAACATCACGTTCTTTTTCAACTTTTTCCAACTTACTTCTTAAATCATTATAATTATCTGTTGATTGTGATAATCTTTGACTTATTCTATCATATTTCTCTTGTAAAGTTTCTATATTTAATTCTAATTGTCGATTTTTTTCTTTATATTGTTCTAATTGTTTAACTGTTTCGGTTTTATTATTATTTAATTCTTCTAATTCAGATTCTGCTTTAGTTCGTAAATCTGTTTCTCTTTTATTAATTTCTCTTAATGCATTTAAAGTATTTTCTTGACTTTGATATGATGTTTTTAATCCTTGTAATTGTCCTTGTAAACTATCTCTTGCATGAATTACTTGATCTAATTGACTTTGACTAACTACTAAATCATCTTCTAAATCATCAATATCATTTTGCATCTTTTCAATTTTTTTATTTAATTCATCAATTTTTGTTTTATAAGTTAAAGATTCTTGTTTTGATTTTTCAATTATTAACTTTAAATTTTCAATTTCTTTTTCTAATGATTTTTTAACTTCTAAATGATTTGTTTTTTCAACTTCAATTGCATTTTGTAAAGTTTCTTTTGATTTATCTTGTAATGCATTTTGTAATTGTTTTTCAACATTTTCTTTAATTCTTTCATTAGATTGTAACTTATTTTCCAAAAATTCTTTTTGTTGTCTCTTTTCTCCTCTTAATGTTGCAATTTCATCTTCTTTTGTTCTTAAATCATTTCTTAATTTTTCTAATTCAGTTTGTTTTCTTTCACTCATACTTTCATCAAATAATCTTGTTTGATTTTCAGTTGATTTTAAATCTGCTAGTTGTCTCTCTAAATCATGTTTTTCATTATTTAAACTCAAAACATCATTATTACATCGATTTAATAATAATTTAACATTAGCTAATTCATTTTGTGATTCTAATAAATTCTTTTTATTTTCATTATTTGATTCAACTGCTTCATCACGTTCTTTTTGAAAAGTTGTTAATTTATTTGTAGCATCATCTAAATCACGTTGTAAAATTCTTTTCTCTTGTTGTAATTCAAAAATTTGATCATCAAAATTATTATTTTCTGCAGATTGTAATTTATTTTCTAAATCTTTCTTTTCTTGTTGTAATTCAGATATTCTATTTTGTTGTCGTTGATAAATTTCATTATTTTCTTCTAATTGTTGATCTTTTATTACTAAATCATTTTTCAATTTCCATAATTCATTATTTTTATTATTTAATTGATTTTCTAAATCATTTTTCTCTTGTAATAATTCTTCATGTTCATCATCATCATAATTTGTTGATTTATTTCTATCACTTCTTGAATCAATTTGATCTTGTAATTCTTCTTTCTCTTGTTCTAACATTCTAATTTGCATTCTTAAATCTTCTAATTCTTCTTCATGTTCTTCTTCATTATTATTATTATTATTATTACTTCGTTCTCTTAAACGATCTTCTAATTCTTCCTTATCTGCTTCCAATTCTTCTTTTTCATTTTCTAATCTTCTATTATCATATTCTAAATCAATAATTTTGGATTCTAATTCTTTTGTCTTTAATTTTAATGATTGTGATTCATAAGTACTAGAATTATTATTTAATTCATTTTTTTCCATTTTTTTTTGTAACATTGATAATTCAGCTTTAGCAGTCTGTAGTTCAGCTTTTAATTGAATATTTTCTTTAACTATTGAAGCTTGAGTTTCAGGTAAAGTTTCTTGTAATTTAGATTCTAAAAACATTACACTTAATTTTAATTTCCAATTTTCTTTTTGTAAATTATCATAAGCTTTTTCTTGTTCTTTTAAAGGCATTGAATTAATATCATCATTAATTAAATTTTGATTTTCTTTATTATTATTATTAAATTGATTTAATTTTTTTAACATTTCTTTATCAGTATTTATAAAAGAAGTTTTTAAAAAACTTTCCATTGAATCTGAATTATTATTATTATCTTCATCAAATGATAATATACCACTTTTTGCAGCACTTTGAGGATAATAATTTGTTGTAGTAGTATTTGAACGCGTTTTTGATGGTTTTGTACTATATAATAATGGTGCAAATTCTCTTCCATTGTTTCTTTGTCGTGATACTTCTGGTGTTTTAGCACTAAAAGTAGCTTCTCTTGATCCTAGTGATGCACCTTCTACTATATCTATTGAATCATCTACCCTTCTTCTACTCATTTTGTTATTTTTTTTTCTTAACCTGAATAGAGAGAGAGTATAGTTAGTAGGTTTAAAATTCTTGGTAATAAAATTTTGTTTTGATTTTTTTTTTTTTTTTTTACTTTCTAAATTTCGCGTTTTTTCTATTTGGGACAGTTTGTTAATATCAAGGTGGTTGGGTTTTAGTACTAATTAACAGTATTTTGGTATCAATGAATTAGCTGATATTAGTAGATTGGTTTAAATAAATAGATTGAAAGCTTTAGATAATATTGGAACTTTTGATAAGCAATAGCAGATTGATAATCCTTCCCCCGATAATAATTATCAAAAAAAATATTAAAGATTTGAAAAAAAAATCTAAAAAGAGGATGTTCAAAATATAATAAAAAAAAATGTAAACAAAAAAATCTTAAGCTGCTTAGACCAGCTTAAATGCTTCGAGCCGGATTCGAACCGACGATCTCGACATTACTAGTGTCGCGCCTTACCAACTTGGCCATCGAAGCTGTGATTTTGGACGGTTTTTTAGCCACCACGGTTCGATAGACGGAAAATTCGAAATTTTTTCAAAATTTTTAAACTGCAATATCTTGGGTTTCAGCGATAGTTTTGTCCTAAAACTTTCAAGATAGTTTCATGTTTACCTATTGTATCTACATGTGTAATTTGGTTCTAATCTGACGCGTTTTGCGTTGGTAATTTGCAAGATTACTTGATGATTAGGGATTTTTAAAAAAAAAAAAAAATCGAAAAAACGTCGCCGAATTTTACACGCGAGCGAACATTCCGTTCCGTCCTCCGCTATTCTGCTTTTAGGATGTTCATCATTACCATCAGCATAGTTTTAAGAAGCTTTGAACAATTGAAATTGGACCAATCTCCTGAATTGACTTCTCTACAAAAATCGAAATGGGATAATTATGTGTATTTCTTTCAATAAAAAAACCAAACCTTAGCATCTATAAATAACGTACTCAGGGGGAAATAAAAAAAAAAAAAATTAACAAAAAACACTCTATAATAACTTTTTTTATAAATACGTAATACAAAAAAAAAAAAAAATGTACAAAACTAATCATTTAAAGTAGTTCTTCTAATATCAATTGTAGTTTCCCATCTAATTTTTTTTGCATTCATTAAAGCATTATAATTAGAATTATTAATATTATCAACATCATCTAATTCATCATCTCTCATAATATCTTTAACTAAATTATCAGCAATTTGTCTAATATTAGTTTCATCTTTTTCACTACCATTCATTACAATATTCATTGAACATAACCATAATTCATGATGAACTTGCCAAAATGATACTTCAGAAACTTTTTCAACCATTGGATAATTTTCTAAAGTTTGAATAATTTCTTCATTATGATCTGGACCACTATAACTCATTACTAACATCCCACCTAAAGTTTTTGAAATAATCCAACCAACATAACACATTGAACCAGCAATTACAGGTGTTAATAAAGTATCAATAAATGTATAACCTTTTGGTCCCATTGCAGGAAATAATAATAATGCTAATGAAAAACTAACAGTCATAAAATGTGAAGGATTTGATAAAATTGATGGTAATGAACTAATTGCTGATTCATATCTCATTGCCTTTGAAATTCTTGTATGATTATCTAAACCAACTCCTGATACAATAGTTGCAATAATTCCCAACATTACTCTAAAAATAAATGATGAAAAACTTTCAATATGAGCATCATGATGATGATGAACACCATAAAAAGATTGTGCAACATCTTGAAATGCATGAGACATAATATCAGCTCCCATAAAAATTAAACAAAC
Source organism: Blastobotrys capitulatus (assembly GCA_030564325.1). Taxonomy (NCBI): domain Eukaryota; kingdom Fungi; phylum Ascomycota; class Dipodascomycetes; order Dipodascales; family Trichomonascaceae; genus Blastobotrys; species Blastobotrys capitulatus. Next base: position 63,644 of record JAJLUL010000054.1, on the reverse strand, counting down.
TGATAATGCAAAACCTGCCAAAACTTCAACTCTTTCTAAACCAAAAGGATGATGTAAAGAACTTTTTTTCCAAACATCAAAATTTCCCAAAACATCAACTGCTGTACATAACATTGCACCAATAGCATCATAAATTAATAAATGAGCTAATGCTTGAACTGCTGTAAAAGGTAAATCTGTATTATAAACTAAAACTGCTGCAATTAAATGACATCCACACCATCCAAATCGAATTTTTTGTTCTTTACTCATACTTTGATACCATTCAGTAAAATTTGGAATTGGTAAAGATTCTGGTAATGGTAATGGGTTCCTTTTAACTGGTTCTTGAAAAAAATTCATTGAAACTGATGAATGTTTATATCTATGACCACGTCGTTGATTTGCTCTTGCTGGTGAACTATTATTTGTTGTACCATTACTACCAACACTTCCAATACTTGCTATACTACCATTTCTAACATGATTATTATTTGAAGTACCTGGTTTAAAAGTTTGACTTTGAAAATTGAAAGGATTTTTTGGTGTATTGTTGTTATTGTTATTACTATTTGCAGGGGTATTGTTGTTAGTATTATTAATAAATGAATCTTGTTGTGGTGTATTTGGTTGTGTACTATAAGGTGTATTATTATTACTATTAAACATTTTAACTGGAGAATTAGGACGTGAAATACGTCGTGTTGAATCAAAATCCATAGATTTCATTGTACGAAGTGAACTTGGAGAAGGAACTCTGGGAGGAGCTACTGTTGCACCAGCACCTTCGTACCATGTTGATCTTTTAGATTGCATATTATTGTTGTTGTTAAAATTACCGATTGGGGGTGGGGGAGTTCGCGCACGTCGAATTGGATTTTGATGAATACCACTAAATGGATCTAATAATTGAGTAGTTGAAGATGAAAATTGGCTTGTTCCTTGTTGTAGTTGTGAGATATTATTAAAATTACTTAATTGTGATACTCCTCCATTATAACTAAATCTTTTGTTTTGTTTATTAACTGATGTATTAAAAGTATCTGTTAAAATACTATCATCATGATATGAATCCAAAAAACTTAACCTTCTATTTGTTGATATATTACCAATATGTGATTCAACTGTATCAAATTCTTCTCCATCACTACTACCACTATCAAAGGGGTTATTTAGTTTTGGTAATGTGTTGTTATTTTCATTATTATGAATATGCAAATGATCGTTGTGATTGTGATTTAAATGATCATGGTGGTTATGATTATGATTATGATCATGATCATCTGGTGTTTTTATCAATGGAATCGGAATCGGTTTTGCTAGTATTGGATCATTAAAAGAATTTGATGAAGATGTTGATATTACACTAGTATTTCGTTGATGTTTTCTTCTATTATTATATCCATGACCATTATGATTTAAATTCCCATTATTTGTACCATTTGGAAATGAATACTGCTCATTTAGCATTATATTTGATTGAGTTTATTGAAAAGATTAGATCTTGCAAAAAGTTATGAACAAGGGTATTTTGAAATAAATAAAGACCTAAAAGATTGAAAAAATTTGTATCAAAAAAAAAAGGGATCAATAAAATAAAAAATTTGATGATAATGAAACGATGATATTTCTTTTTTTGCCAAACAGTTAGAAATAAACCTTAAATTTTTTCTTTAAAAAAAAAAAAACTTCCTTCAAATCCCTTTTTTTGGTTATTGTTGTTGTATGCTATTATTGTACTAACTTGGGTACAAGTCTATAATAAATTTTTCAGATAATCACAAGTACAGGGTTGTTTAATTTTTTTTAATTGATCCTTCCCGTTAATACTTTAACCTTATTTTCTCAAATCTATAAAAAAAAAACTGATCTCAATTTTTTTTGTCAAATAAAATTAACAATAAATATATAAGATCGATGATTTGAGATTTTTGGTATTTGTTGTGTCTTTTATTAAAGATAAAATGAAAAGATGAAGAGAGAAAAAAAAGAGGGGTGAACAAAAAAAAAATGGTCTTGTAAAAAAAATGAGTGAAAATGAGTGAAAAAAAAAAACATAAGCCGTTATAAAACCAACCTGCTTGCGGTGCTTTATTTATTGTATCATTATACAGTCGATAAAGCCACAGCAACCTTTCATACAGTTTTTTTACTAAGCCCTTAACCTTTGACATTCAAGCTGTTTTAAGAGATTCGAAAGCTGGAGGCCGCAGTTATAGTATATATTAATTTGTATTATTCAATTTTTCGATGATTCAAATCCTCGAATTTTAAAGTTTTTTGAAACTTTAAAATAATCTTGATTATTTTCAAGGGATGAAATATTATTTTCTGTCAGGTTTTCGTTTCTATAAATATCCTTTTTTGATACGAAATTGGCAATAGCTTTAGTAATGATTCATTTTCTATATATCATGTCAATTTATTGGTTTCCATTCTTTAAGAATCTTTGATATCTTATCTTGAGTATACGTATAGCTAGCTTTTGTGTAATTTTATTGGCGATCCAAAATTCACTTACAGTATATATATCGATGTTTTTTTACTGTAAAACTTTTTAAATTCCAGATAAAGCTTCGGGTACCGGTTTGGATTGTGGGTCAATCCGCACCCCTCATGTATAACCATATGCAACAACGTGTCGCAGTTGATTCATCATCTAGACTTCGACAGGGATGTATATAAATAGATTACTTGTTCCTTAATACAATTAAAAATGATTACATTGGACCGTTATCTGCCTTTTTTATAAAAGATTGTTCATTTTTGTTGTACTGGATCTTAAATGATTATAATATATATGTAAAACGAATGGCCAATTAATGAGACTATCTGGTCATTGATTATTCCATTTAATGGGAGTGATAAAACTATGACAATATTATTAGTCTTAGTGATAAACTTTATCATCTGCAGTTTTATTTATTGTGACTATAACCTATACCTCTTAAACATATAAAGAAGACACGCAAGCATATTATAATTCATATATATATAATCCTATGTATTAATCGATCTCAGAACACCTTAACGGTTAAAAACTCGTTTGGCGATCAATAAATTTTCAATCTTTAATTTACCAGTGGTGACAATTTGCCCTTAGCTGATACTATTAGTATTTACCTACATTTTATGGGTAAGTAGATGTGGATTTCAATTTGTGGGTATTCTGCACCCCTGGGGATTGGTAAAAGGAGATACACCTGAGAACTGAACGCTGCCTATAGAAATGTATAGATATGGCTTGGAACTCATTATTATTAATTCTAAATTATTGCAAGTAACCAGGAAGTGGTATTGATTCAAAGAGTGTGGCAGTCTGTATCATTTACATAGTTGGTTTTTCTATTATAAAAACGTTCCATCTGTATACTTAAGCTAACACAATTGATACATTTAGATTAATTTGATGTAAGAATCGATTAAATTAACGATAATGATATCGATTGATTTATCATCAACTAATATTATATATATAGTTCATGAATAATTTGGGTTGTATATCTATCCATTAATTCTGCTTCAGTATTGATTAAATTTTTCCACCATTTGCTCAATATAGTATATGATGTGTCTAATTGCTAATGGTAAATATGTAATTATGCCCAGTATAGTTGATATACTATAAAGGGGTTTAAGTTCTTCTACAACTAGAGCTCTAGCTCTTAAGGAATCGGTCATATTACTTGTTATGGTCAATCAAAGACTAGAAATTAAGTTGACAATAACCAGCGTAATATCTAGTCCGGGTTCAATTTTGTAGATATCAGCCGTCAGACGGCTGAAAAAACTAACAACAATTTCAATACATCAATTTTTTACCAAAATAAACAGAAACGTCATGGTGGTCCAGTTGTACCATGATACGAAGAATTTCTTCATAACGTTAAAGGATTTTAACCACCTTCCTAATCAAGATCCCGGTTTGTGCTCCGATCGGCCATTTTGATCCTCCGACTTTTTGAAAAAAAATCGAAAAAAAAAAGGCTTAAGCTTTTATTATCGATATCCATATTAATGCGTGGTGACAAAATATACAAGCACTGTGAGAGAGGTTTAGTATGCATAATTTTTCATTACCAATTAGAAAAAAATGACTCTACAAATTTTTTTTTTTTAATCAACACCACAATATACCTTCAAATATACACTTCTTAATACAAACAATATAACAGAATACTAATTAAAAATAATAAATAAAAGATGCCCAATTTAAACATATATTTGAAAAAACTACTTCATAAACCACCAACATTAACACCAGATGATTTAAATGAAGCATTAACATTAATGATTAATGGTGAAATTACTGATATTCAAGTAGCAGCATTTTTAACTGCAATGAGAATGACAGAATTAGATCATTCACCTGATTTTGTAGCAGCAGCAGCATTAAGAATTTTTCAAGAATCACATAAAATTGATTATAGTAAATTAGATAAAGAAGGTTATGTAGATATTGTTGGTACAGGTGGTGATGGACAAAATACTTTTAATGTTTCAACAACATCAGCTATTATTGCATCAGGAGCAGGATTAAAAGTTTGTAAACATGGTGGTAAAGCATCAACATCAACATCAGGAGCAGGGGATATGTTAAAATGTTTAGGAGTTGATATGTTTAATGTTACACATAATAATGCACCAGAAATTTTATCAAAATCATTATTTGGATTTTTATTTGCACCAGTTTTTCATCCAATGATGGCATCATTAGCACCATTAAGAAAAACATTAGGTATTCCAACAATTTTTAATATTATGGGTCCATTATTAAATCCTGCACCATTAAAAGCAAGAATTATTGGTGTTTATGATAAAGCATTAGGTCAAGTTTTTGCAGAAGCTGTATTACAAATTAATAGAAGAAATGGTTATCCAAAATCAAAGGCATTAATTGTTTGGGGATCAGAAGGTTTAGATGAAATTTCACCAGCACAAGAAACTCATGTTTGGAAATTAGAAGATGAAAAAATTGAATTTTTTATTTTACATCCATCAGATTTTGGTTTACCAGTTCATCCTTTAACAGATGTTGCATCTGGTAGTCCAAATGAAAATGCTGATCTGGTTTGGAAAATTGTAAATAATGAATTAGAAGAAAATAATCCAATTTTAGATTATGTTTTAATGAATACTGCTGCATTAACGGTTATTGAAGGAAGTGCTAAAGATTGGAAACATGGTGTTGAATTAGCAAAAGAGAGTATTACAAGTGGTAGAGCTAAAGAATCATTAAAAACTTTTATAGACGTTACAAATACTGTATAATTATTATTATTATTATTATTATTATTTTTTTTTTTTTTGTTATGATGACCATTGTTGTTCATGTTTCTTTTGTTCATTAATTGCATGTTTAATATCATCAGGTAAATCTTGATAAATATCTTCAGAAACATTTATTAATCCAGTTCTTGTAAAAGGATTTGGTTGATTTGATATTGTTTCAATAATAACTTTACCATTAGTATCATCTTGTTTAGAAATCCATTTACATCTTGTTGGTTGAGTATTTTTCGGGAAAAAAACAACTCCTGTATGACCATCATATTCACCTTTCATTGTTTTTCTTCTTTTTAATGCAATTTCTGTATTATATTGTGCTGCTGCAGCTGCATGTTCATATTGCCAATTTTCATCAGTTAAAAATATTTTTTTCTTTTTTGATTCTCTTAAAGTTTCTCTATAAATATCTCTTGTCATAACTGCTGGTGTTTGTACTGCATTAACTGTATTATTATGATAAACTGATGATGCACCATGCCATGCAACATATTGATTTTTATTATATTCTTCACCTGGTGGTGGTAAAATATCATCAGGATCTGCTAATTCACCTTCTTTAAATCCTTGAGCTCTTGCATCTGCTTCAAAATAATCATCAATAATTCTTTTACCACCCGCAATAATTCTTGCACCAAATTCTCTAAAAATCGATCTTGCTGTAACAACCCCAATTGGTCTACCTTTATAACTATGAGGAATAATTTCTCTTTCAATTAAATCAAATTTCTCTTCTTCATTTGTAATAATTTTATATAATCTTCTATATCTTTGAAATAATAAATATGAATCTCTAAATCCCATACATCTTGCTGGTTCTGTACTTAACATATATTTTCGATCACCTCTACCTAAAACTGTAAAAGTTCTTACTCTAAAATCTCTACCACCTAATAAATCACCATTTTTTGTAATCTTTGTTTCACCTGCTAAATCTTCTGGAATAATAACTTCATCATTTTCAATTGGATAAATATTACCATTTTCATCTGTTGGTACATGAGGAGCTGGAGGAGGTCTAACAGGTTTTGGTTTTGGAATTGTTGGTCCATTTTTATTTGGTGGTCTACCTCTTTTCCTTGGTGTTGGTGCTAATTGCATTGTAGGTGTTGTAGTTGCTAATGTTTTAAATTGTGGTGTACTATCTTTATTTGATCCAATTGATTCTGATCTTTGTCTTTTTTTTGTTGATCCTAATGGTCGTCCTCTACCTTTTGATTGTGGTGTACTATTATTTATTTCTTCTTCTGCATAATATTCTTCTTCATCTTGATAATAATCTTCTGTATCTCTTGTGTCATCAACATTTTCTTGATCATTCATTGTTGGTAATGTATCTTGTTCGTCTTGTGAACCTGTCGTGCTGAATCTTGATGACCGTCGGCGCATTATATGTGTTAAGGTTTTTTTTTTTTTTTTTTTGGCGTTTAAGACTCGGGTCTATATCGATAAAAGATAAAAAAAAAAAAGAGTAAAAATTTTGGTGTTGTAAAAAATTTGAAAAAAATTAATATAGGTGGTTGGGAGGTTTGAATTTTTTTTTTTACAACGCGTTTTTTTCCTTTATTGAAAAATTAGTGTGGTGGGGTTTAAGACTCTATATAAAAAATACACTACAATCAAATAAACTATATAAGTAAAAAAGAGTAAAAAATATAGCTTATTAAATACCTATTGTTTACCTAATTTTTTATTAACAGAATCGATTTTATCTTGTGGGGTTTGTTTTTTATCAATTCTTGTACCAATTCTAATATCTGATTGGATTCTAACAATACCTTGTTCGTGTAATTTTTCATGAGCTTTACCAATAACTGCAGTAACTTCATCCCATGGACCTTCAATTGTAGTACCTGCTGAATGTAAAACATAATGTAATCCACTTGCTTCAATAACTTTAATTACTTCAGCGATATAATCACTAACTGAGGTAGTTGGTGTACCAATCTGCTTGCAAACATTAAAAGTTAGTCAATCAATTTTTTTTTAGTTTAAATTCTTTTCAGTTCTTTATACTTACAGGAATCAAACAAACATCTGCTAAACAATTTAATTTAGTCATTTTTTTTTTTTTTCTGTAAAATTTAAATAATTGTAATTATGTTGATGAAATATTTATGGAGAATTGTTGGGGGGTATTTAAATAATTTTGGATCTTGATGCAGTGAAGCAATCGGGGTTCGAGTAAACCCTTTTTTTGCTCGCCTATTGCCGATCTTGTGATTATTATGTAAATCAGGGCTTAATTATAAAACAAACCCAACTAATGCATGATTTTGATTGTGCATGTTTAATTTTTTGCACTTAGTATGAATTAATTCTATTAAAATTAAAATCTGACCAAATAAAAACTTATCAGATTAATAATAAAAATATATAGATAATGCGGCTCAATGTTATTATTTTGTTTTCAGCGTTTAAATCACCTTAAAAAATATATAATATTGTAAACATAAAAAAATAAAAAAAAAACATCACCATATTAATTAATCTTTTTCTCTTTTAAGTTATAAATAGCTAATTAATCTTATTAGCTTTCGTTCATCTGCTTTAATTTTGGTACTTATTATTAAGTCATTTTTGGCTAATAGAACAACTATTGCTAGTTGGAAGATAATTTATATTTTATTAAGGCTTTTATTTATGTTATTTATTATCAAATGAGGAGCTTGTTTTTTGGAAGCTTGAGAGGAATAATTAATAGTGCTAGTTCAGGAGCTAATAGTGCACCAACAGCTTCAAATGCTGAAAACCAGCAACAAAATATTGATGATGAAATTGATGAAAATATTAGTAATGAGAATACTGATGAAAATGCTGATAAAGAGAGTGCTAACGAAAAGGTTGAAGAAAATAATGATATTGAAGACTGCTCAGATAATAAAGATGCAACTGAATCAATTCAACAAGATAAAGATGAGAATCACCAAAAGTCTGAACTAAGTTCAGTTGATCAAAATTCCGATGAATCTAAAACCAATAATAATGCATCTTCTAGTGTTGCTGAAACTAAAAAAAATGATTCTACCTTAAATACAACTTCTGAATCAACATCAAATAAAAAAAATGACAATACTACTACTAAACAACAACAGACAAAAAAAAATAATACTCCTAAAAAGCCTAAAAAAGAAGCAAATCTTATTGGTAATTTATTAGATAAACCAAATAATGATAAAACTAATACTAGTAGAAATACATCAAAAAATTATAGAAAAAGAATGAATAAAAAAATTCAAAAATTGGCTAATAGTGCAAATAATAGTAATAATAGTGGTAGTCCTCAATTAAGTGAACAATTAAAATCAAGTGGTACTGAGGGCAAGTGTAATAATGATGGTAATGAAGATAATGAAGACAATGATGGTAATGAAGATAATGAAGGTGATGAAGACAATGAATGTGACCATAGTCAAATAAAAAATCATGATGATAATAATGAAGAAAAATCAGAATTACCAAGCTCACGAATTACTGATGATAATAAACCTTCTGTATCTAAATATGTACCCCCACATGTTAGAAATATATCAAATCAAGATCATCAAACTAATCAGAATAACATGCATCAACCATCACAGTTATCCCAAAAACCACAACTAGATATTAAATCTCAACCTTCTAAACCAATGTTTACACCAACAGCAGCACCTTATATACCAACTAACAATGATATTAATACCCAAAGCAGCCAACAACCATATCAAGGTTCAAATAATCATGACCAACAACAACAACAACGACAACAACGACAACAACGACAACAACGACAACAAAACCCATTCCATTATCTACCTCCTACTATTGATACACCAAGCAGTCAATCCAAGATTGATCCTTCATTACCAACGATATATCCTGAAAGTTTCTTCAAAGAGCCATCAATTCAACAACCATCACAACCTACAAAACCACCTCAATGGAGTCAACTACCTCAACGACCACAATTTGTAACACAAGATCCTAATTTTCCTAGAATATTTGCAAAATCACAGCCAGATACTAAAAATACTGAAGTTTCAAAGCATGATAAAGTTTCATTAAAAGATTTGGTTTCTAAAAATCAACAGTATAATCCACAGGATCAGTCAACTTCATATATTGGCAATAATAGTAATATTATCAAACCAGTACCCCAATCACAACGTCTAACTTCCACTTCTCAAGATCCAGCACCTCAAAAACCATTATCATTAGCAGCTAGATTACAAATGCTAAAGGAGCAGGCTCAACCAGAAAATCAAACAAAAATATTACCTGGCAGAACATCACAACAAAATACCTCTCAACCACAATTGTTACCACCTCCACCTCAAATACCTAAATCTTCAGTACCACCTTATAAATTACCATCATCAACTTCACTTAACAACCAACCACATCCAATCAATACATCTTTAAAAAATGATGGTGCATCAAAACCCATTCAAGCCTCAACTCAAGCACAAACATCTAACAAAAATACTTATAACTATTATAGTGCTCTTCGAAGTCCTACACCATCAAATAATACCAAGGAATCTAATGACACAACACCTACACAAACACCAACTGATAATTATAATGCTTTACGAATTCCTACACCACCAAACAATACATACGTTTCTAATAACCCAACACCTACATCAGCAACAAATACTAATTATTATAATCCTCCTAAAGCACCTACACCAGCTAATCCTAATACTTCTTTACAAAACCTTCAAAATGAATCGAATCAGTTAAATCAACAACAGCAAAATATTTCGAATATTCATGATCATGCGGTAGCACATCATCCAACAAATATTTACCAGCAACCCCAACCTCAACAACCGACACCAAATTTTGTACAACCTCTGCCACCACCACCAATTCAACAACAAGGCTCTTATAATCATCAAGCTATACCTCCTCCTCCAATAACTAATTTACCAACTCCACCATCAGGTAACTATGCAGATGGTATAGATTTTAGTAATGTATACTATCAGCAACCACAACAGCAACAACCAATACCTCCTAATATACCACCCCCACCTCAATTTCTACAACAACCACAAGAACCTTTATTACCACAAATTTATTCTGATAATCCTCAATATCCTACACATTTTAATCCTAATCTACAAGTACCTGATTCTTATAACTATAATAATATCCAACAATATATACCACCACAACCACCACAACATACCAATTATGATAATAATTACTCTGATCAACAACAGGATCCTCCAACGTTGGATAAGATGTTTACAGACCCAAATAGAGAGTTAACTGAAAAAGATTTGGAAGATTTTGGATATGTAGAAAGTGATGAAAATAATAATCCAATAAAAGTTTTATCAAGTTTTTCAAAAGAATTTAGATCAGAATATAAAGTTAATCAATATGTTAGAGAATTTTTAGATAAACTTCGGTATGATAAAAAATATAATGACATATCTTTGAAAGGATATGTTGCATCACATGTTAGAGAAGAAATGATTAAATTAAATATTAGAGAATTCATGCCAAAACTTGTTGAAAAAAGAAATAAATCACCAACAAGAACAGCTTTTAATAATAGGAAAAATAGAGAATCAGTTATTGAAACTTTTAAACAACAATTTTTTAATAATCAATCAACCAAAATACATCCTGGTATTCCATCATCTTCAAATGCTAATGAGCAAGATACTCTTGATTCAACTGGACCATATACACCAGATAAAACTAATTTATCAAGAAATAAATGGGAAGTTATTAACAAAAATAAACAATCAGATCAAGAGAAATCAAATGTTTCAAATCAAAATCTAAATAATGATAATAGTAATACTGGTGATCAAGAAAATGGAGAAGAAGATAATGAAAACAATGAGAGTAATGAAGAAAATGAAAATGCAGAAGCATTTAATGTCAATCCAATGGTACAATTTCATTTTTTTCAATTCCAAGAACAATCACAACAAACAAATACATCAGCCTCAACTTCAACTTCAACCTCAACCACTTCGAGACCAATAAATAGAATAAAATTACATTTAGAACAATCAAGAGAAAGAGAAGTTTTTCAATATTTATTACATCAAGAAATTCACAAAATATTACCAGATGACACTATAATAACCTTATTGGAAGCTTATGGAGTTATTATATTAAAAAATGATATAGATTTTAATTTTTCATCATCATTAAGTACTATTGAAAGAAATTTAAAAGCATCTGAATTTTATTTTAAAACACTTTTAAAATATTTTATAGATATACTTAATAGTAATTATATTGAAGAATCAATTATTGATAGTAAAATAATGGATAGTTTAAAATTATTTATATGGAAATTATGGGATACTGAATCTGATGAGTTTAAAGATAAATTAATAACAATGTTACAATCTGATGATGAATTTTAAATTATGATAATAACATTTAATGGGGGTTAATTTAAATATAAGGAATCACTTTTTTTATTACTATTGCTTTACTAGTTTTATGTATTAGATACTTTTTTTTATTCAATTGGTTTTTTTTTCAATAACGCGTATTAGACTAATTCTGTAGTTTGAAAGTTTTTTTTTTCTTGATTTTACCACTTACCAACGCGTTGGAATATTTTTCTTTTTTTCATGGGTTTACTCAGGAGAAAGGAAAAAAAAAAAACTTTTCGTGTTTTTATTCTATTTTTTTTGCCCCACTTGAAAAAAAAAAAGTTTTTTTCTGAGACATTTTCGTGATTATTTGCGGCTTGATTTTGTTTAAGCTTGAGTTAAGAAAAAACCCAACCTCCATAATTTTTGAACATGATTAGGATAACGCCGTAAAAAATCTATAGACAAGAAAAAAAAAAAAGAGCCAGTCAAGAGCGAATATTCAAGAGTAATTATAAATATATATGAAACCAACAAAGGTGTTTTTTGTATATTAGATAGTTATGTTTTAAGTAGTTTGTAAATAAAAGTTATTATCTAATTTAAGCGCCAGGTTGTTGTTGTTGTTATAGTTAATTTGACTGATTAGATATGTAAGATATCATCAGATCAGTGAAGATGTATCTATAACAGTTAATTTTATTGATATTATTAAATTTTGAAGTATTTATAGTATATTCAAATGTGTAACACAACTAGTGCTACTAATACTACTACCGTTGGTGAATATAATTAATGAAGTAATACAGTGTTGCACGTATACCTAGTATAAATATATGAATATACTATAGCTATGCTACTATAGATTATAAACTAGATAGTTATAGTGAAATATTACACACAATCATATAGTTTAGAAAGTCCATACAGAACATACTTACTACTTTAAAGCACTGTAGGTTTAAAGATGACCTAACGTTTGATACATGAGATCCTATAGATTACTAACAAAGAACCTATATATCTTTTCTCATAGATGAGTAAGGCAGAACTATCATGTAATGGTTTGTAGTTCTTTTAGTAATATGCAAGTTCGAACAACTCCAACAACCCTTGCACACAGGTAATAACATACAATGTAAACATGATAATACACAACCTGTTTTAAATACCACACGTATAATGTACAATTTATATATCAATAATCAAAACTTTCTGACAGTTTAGCCTTTACGAACCTTATTATACTTAATATATGTAAATAGTATAAACTACCTCTGTTGATAAAGGCAAGTCAAGTTTGCTATATACTGTATATGATACTATTAAGAGCACACACATATAATACATGATACAGTCATTGAGCGTTTAAGTAAAATTACCAAACTCAATATCTAGTCTACAATTCTTTGAGCTCAGATAGTTTCTTATAAATGGATTAGCGTGATACTTTTTGTAGGAAGGACATATTCACTGTATACCAAAGAATACCATATACTGTCTATGTTACCATACTTAACATGTTCATTATAAGTAATGAGTGTTATACAAGGATCGTAGTAACCTATGAGTTTACAACAAGTATACCTTTTCCAAAACACAAATAGCTACCTGTACTGATTGTTTATGTTAAATTAATAAAGAATAGTACTTAGCTACAACACCTATCTACTATAGAGTCTCGTATAACCACATGGCATGCAAGCTTAGTACAATAGGTCAAGCTTGTTAAACGTGTTACTACACTATCTTACAAATATATACCAATCAAAGAATTATATTACTTATAACGTTTAGCTTACTACTGTGTTAGAAAATTTGATACTGGTAATATATAGTCACGCACACCCACCACACTCAAGTTAATACTGGTACTTAAACCTTTATACTGTATAGGCATATTACCAACACTATACTGCCAACTACAAAATACGGTAAACAACTATCTACAAACAACATTCCAAATATAAAAACCATTCAATTGCTCTTTCGAGGAATATAAACACGGCAACAATTATTTCATGGTATCATGATTAAAATATAATATTCAAGGTTAAAAAATTATATATTTAAACAAATTGGAAACTCCAAGCACCGTAAATATTCAATTAAAATACTATATAAAGTATATCAAGCTTAACAGTAAACGCTTTTTTCAAAATAATTATCAAAATCATAAACAAACGGCAGTTTTGATGATCATTCTACAAAATAACCCCACTAAAAAGGTACAAAATTAAAATTAAAAACTACCGATCGGCGATAATAATAGACATTAAAAAATTCATTTGCCACAATAAAGATTTAACAAATACTACAATAGAAAAAAGATGAAAATAATATTTTCCAAATCATAAAAACAAATATATTAGACCATACAAGAACAAATAAATATATAAAATAAAAAAAGCGTTAGCTAAAACATTATAATAACAAAAATAAATTAAATAGATTTTTTTTTAATTGGCGTTATATTTGGTAACAGCTCGTGTACCTTCAGAAACTGCGTGTTTAGCCAATTCACCTGGTAAAATTAATCTAACAGCAGTTTGAATTTCTCGTGATGAAATAGTTGATTTTTTGTTGTATGATGCAAGTTTTGAAGCTTCAGTAGCAACTCGTTCAAAAATATCATTAACAAATGAGTTCATAATAGACATAGCTCGAGTTGAAATACCAGTATCTGGATGGGTTTGTTTCAAAACTTTGTAAATATAAGAAGAATAAGTTTCTCTTCTGGTCTTGGTTCTCTTTTTCTTACCATCTGAAGAAACTGCAGTTTTCTTACCTGCTTCTTTCTTTTCAACTGGAGCTTTACCTGCTGGAGCTTTTGAAGCTGGTTTCTTTTCGGCTGGTTTTGGACCCATTTTTAATTAGTATATATGTGTGTATAAATAAGTTAGAAGTTAATAAAAAAGAAAAAAGTTGTTAATTTTTTTTCGAATGTTAAGTCGATGAAGAAGAGTGAAGAAGGAAAAATTGTGAATTCGAAAGTTGGGGATATTGAAAGGTTTTTATACTTTTTTTTTTATTTTAATAAAAATAAGTGAGACGCGTGTGTTGCGGTAGTTGGGAGAAAAAAAAAAAAAGATCACAAAAAAAAAAATTTGATCATCAAAAAAAAAAAAAAATCACTTTGAAAAAAAAAAAAGATCAAAACGCACGCTACACACCGCACGCACAATTTTTTTGTGCAGGCTTTTTGATCCTTTTTTTTATTGTGTGTGGCTGGTAATTTAATTTATTATCAACGCTTAAAAAAACCCACCCAAAAAAAAGAATCAAAGTTATAGATCAAAAATGGTAAAACAATAACAAATGATCGCTTTGATTTAAAAATTAAGAACAGCTGGAAACGCGTTTTTTTTTTCTTTTACATGGTAACCATTAGAAAAGTTCAGTAGTTCTGAGTAATGAATTATGATTCGCTAGATTTATTATGTAGATTGTTTGTATATTTGATTTTCCTACTTTGATCAGAATATATTGTATGTATAATTAGCTTACAAAGAAAAAAAAAAATCTTAGCGCTTACATCCACAAAAAATGATCTTAAACTGATAAAATAATAAATTGACTATAGACAAATTTTAATCTTATTTTTAACAAAAGCTTAAAGACAAATAATTTAAAAACTACACACTTTTAGAACTCAAAGGTTTTACTTGTTATTAAGCATCGGGATCGGAACCGTTAATGCAATAGCCCAGCGCTTCATTTTGCAGAAAAAAAAAACCCATAAATAAAATAAATAAAAAAAAAAGGATCAAAGAAAAAAAAAAATCCTTGCGCGCGCGATCAAAAAGGATCACTTCAAGCAGGATCAAAAGGATCAAAATAAATAAAAAAAAAAAAGGATCAAAATAAAAAAGATCAAAATAAAAAAAAAATCCAAGTAATTGGGAGGTTTGATCCTTTTTTTTTTTTTTAATGGCCCAAGCTTCTAACCACACCCACACAAAATGTTCAAGCAGTAATAATCAGAAAGCAGTAAAATCAAAACAAACCCATCAAAACTAAATTAAATTGATTAATAACCGTTTAATGCTTTGGTAACCTAGGTAAGCGCTTAGGTATTTACTGTGATTAATGTTATTGTATTACCGTAAATGACACTTGAAACTGAATAAAGAAGCTTTTTAATATATATGATCTATATAATTTTTATTTCCATACTAAAGGGTGTATAATTTAATGAATTTTTGTCTTATGCTTTACTAGTCTACTAAATTTTAACAGTGCTTAAACAATTTTGATCTAATATTAAATTTTTTTTTTATTGATGTAAAAAAAAGATCACAAAATGATTTTTTAGTTCTAAGTTTTTTTTTTTGATCCAATTTCTTTAAGCATATAGCGCGGGCTACGAATAACCTGAAGCAAACTTTTAATTTTTTTTTTGAAAGTCCCAACCACCTGAATTTTTTATTTTTCTGTGATAACGCGTTCCACAAGATAAAAAAAAAAAAACTTAATCAAAAAAAAAAAATATAAAAGACCTTCACAATCCTCCCCATTCTCATAAAACACTTTTCCTTCTTCATTCACACTAACCTGTTCAATCTACGAAAAAACTTTCAAGTTTTTATTTTTATTTAATTATTTATATTTATTAACAACACAACTACACACACACACACAACTACAAAAATGTCTGGCGGTAAATCAGGTGGCAAAGCAGCTTCAACTACTAAAACTTCAACTTCTCGATCTGCTAAAGCAGGTTTAGCTTTCCCAGTTGGTCGTGTTCATAGATTATTAAGAAAAGGTAACTATGCTCAAAGAATTGGTGCTGCTGCTCCAATTTATTTGGCTGCTGTTTTGGAATATTTAGCTGCAGAAATTTTAGAATTAGCTGGTAATGCAGCACGAGATAACAAAAAGACTCGTATTATCCCAAGACATTTACAATTAGCAATCAGAAATGATGATGAATTAAATAAATTATTAGGTCATGTTACTATTGCACAAGGTGGTGTTTTACCAAATATTCATCAAAACTTATTGCCAAAGAAATCTGGCAAAGCTGCCAAAGGCAATGCTTCTCAAGAACTATAAGTTCATATTTAACTTGGTTGTATTACTAACTTCAAGTTTTCATATTTATTTATGAAATTATTTTTTATTATAATTATTTAAGTTATTTTGTCCTTTTTTATTTGTTTATTTTGTTAATGTTTTTATGTATGGGTCCCCAAAAATATATTATTTTACACGTGTAATTTTTTATCTTTTTCATATTGTAGTTTTAATTTTTTTTTTTGTTTTAATTGATATCTTAAAATTTTTATTCATTGTATTGATGTGTTAAGAATCATGGTGATATTTTGATTATCTGATTGATGAATTAACCTAAACAAAATTAGTTTACTGGTTTTATTGTAAGAAATATACTAAGCTTGAAGTTTTTTTAACCCTAGATTATAAACCAATCAGATTGATGAATAGAAAGAACAATCATGAATATTAATATGTAGATCTATATCTTTTGTTTTTCAAGTATAATAAGTAATGCTTCAAGTTGTACATATCATTGACAGTTTGCGAGTTGGAACTGGCATTAGCTTGTTACAAGTGTCTCCATGCTACTATGTTAATATGTCACCATGATACCATGGTATGTGTTCTTCTTGTATTTGTTAATGACTATTGAGTGTGTATACATGTATATTGGTAGACAGGTGACAGTGTGTTCATTTTTGTGTGCTGCGAATCAAAATTGAATACAACTAGAATAGTTTATAAGTCGATATGAGTTTGTTTAAGATGTATATCAATCAATATTAGAACACGATATGCACATAATGTATACTTGTATGTATATGTGTGAACAAAGCTAAGCGCTGATATGAATAGACATTATTACAGTCCATTACAACTCGATAACAAGTGCTTAGTAGAATAGATATATGTAAAACCTTTTTATATGAAGTATAAAATGAACTATATTAATATGAATATGTATGTTATGAGAAACCCAACAATATTTACATAACCTTCTTTATCTAATTTACTATAATCAATTTTATGTTCTATATTAATATGAATATGTATGTTATGAGAAACTCAACATAGACTATATCTGATATTTAAGCATGCAAACAAATCCAAAAATCCAAAACCATACATGGCTAATCATGTATTAGTAATAGAATTATGTTCAACTTAGTATCATAACAGACATATCATGATGGTATTACGTGTAAACCGTTATGATCGTCAAAACTTATCCTAAGAAAATAAAATAAGCAGTTGGTAAGCCATCGACAATCTTGTTAATCTCAGGAAAGATAATTCATGAATAAATAATATTATATACTGTAATACAACTTAAAATTCATAGGGCCACCAAACCAAACTAACCTTATTTGACTTTATGTTTTTTGCTAAAATAGCAATCTAAAAAAAAATCATCACATATCATTTCTTACCCTCATTGTGTGTTAATCCAAGCACAGGGGTTATATCTTCATTGAAGAGGTTGTCTTTTTCACTTTCGATGAGCAAGCAACATAAACTATCATTATCCATGGATTGTAACTTACCAATTCATTAAACTGCTGGGCATTGGGCTCTGTAACGTTAAGGTAAGAGTACATTTATATCTATCTAATTTTTTAACTATAGTATACATTATGTCAAATACTTTAACAAAATCGTCAATTACAAGTCATCTCAATGACAAGCTAATGGTATGAACATCTAGAATCATCTCTTCCTGAATTAATTTAAATATATCGTACCAGATAGATATATATTGGAAATAAACGGTGGAGGTTGCTGGTATATATATTTACATTGTAGTACCAGGTATACTTGAACATATGGTAACAGAATGGCAACTGTACCTTGACTTTTACAAAAAAACATTGCAATGGTGTGTAATCATATTGGCAAAACTAGTAAAAGTCATATAGCTTCGATTCTTAAATACTTTATATATTTATATAAATATCTAAGGCTAGTTATACACATAATGTATAATTATACTACGCGTCTATATAGAGTCAAGTATTGATATATACTGTATTGGCAACGCGTTTTTAATATTTTGTAAGGTGTCCATTTAAGTGCAGTAAGATATTAACTCATGATAATTAAGTATATATAATATGATTAGCTAATCTGTTATTAATTGTATATACATTATACAAAGTACAGCATATACAATAATTGTACCATCAATATCACTCTCAGGTATGTCCATGGATTCAGATTATGTGTACCAAAGGCTACCAAATAATAATAAATAACTTAAGATGTACCACATCAGAGTACCAACGGTGGGTGGGTACAGTACAACTAGACAGTTCAAACAGCATGAATGTTGATGGCTAAAACTACTGAAGCTTCTACTGGAAACGGAGTTATGCTTAAATTAAATTTTCAATTACCGAATATTGAGGTTATAGCATAAATTACACTATGGTATATTTTTTAATACCCTCATATTGTTTAAATTTACATAGTACGTTTCACTTGACTTTTAAACGCATACAGTATGTAAGCTACTTCTATTACACGCCTTCACTTTCTACATCTAACAAACTTGTTAAATACAGTTGTATAACGTATGAAACTCAGTAGAGTATTTATCTTGATCAATTAATCACCATATTGATATGATCAAACCCTAGATATCACAGTAAATCAAAAATATCATACCCAAGCCATACCAGTAGATTCTTATCGATTTTATTAATATTATATATATGAAAAAAGGTGGTATAACGCATCATCCCTAAAACGGATGAATAAGCTGATCTTGATTCCTTATCAAAGGAAAATGTTCCCCTCTATGTGTTACAACACGACATTATTACTTATTATAGCTATAGTATATAGTATTACAGTAGTCTTTATTTAACTGTGTGTTCTTCCGATTTAAACCTAATTTTTAACGATTGGCTAATAAAGGATATAATACAATCCACAACTTAGAACATCATTATTAAATATATACCTGGTATACAAATAGTTTACTTATCAAGATAAGACTTATTTATTAAAAAAATACAGTATAATGGGAAAAGGGCTCAGACGAGACCAGGCTGGTAAGATCTTAAAGGTAAAATTTCGTAAATTATTACCAATACCATGGTTAATCTACTTTCCTTTTTCAGTTCATTTAGAATATAATAAGGTTTAGAAGGTACATAATCAGGTACTCGTTAAGAGAAATAAGGTACAATATACACAATTAAGGGTCAATTTGGCTCTGCAAATGTAATATAATATAAGTATGGGTGACCGTTATTTTTTTATGAAAAGAGTATAACTAAAAGCTAGAAATTTAAGTGTAATTTACCTAATCATGAATTCCAGATAATTAAAGGCTACGCCAGGTACAGGCGAGCCATTATTAAAGCTGATCATACTGGTAAGTTATAATTTATACTCTAAGTTTGTTGTTAATAGGAGTTGTCAAATCAAATTAATACAACTGTATTTACAAATTAGATTTGATATATAGATTAGATGCTCAGTCTATCGATATACATTTAATAGGCTCAAACTTTTTTAGGTTACAGTATTTTGATTAAATCATTTATATGTGGTCTAAGATTAAGCTGCCTTAAATAATATTATAATATGATTAACACTGACTGTTTTTCATAGATTTTTTCTTAGTATATTATAGATCCTCAAGATCATTGTATAGAATTTACCACCACAGTGGATATTTCATTAGATTTTCACGATTGATTGGATTATTATCATTGATAATATCATTATAAATTAATAATTAATTTTCATTCACCGCCCGAGGGTATCTACAATCTTGGATACAGTGTACAACTGGTACACAGGCTTGTTACAGTTACAGTACATTTTGGAAGACCTTTTGTAATGATATACATCACATAAGTAATTATTACTATGGGTCTATACCATAATATATTATATGGATTCTTTGATGATGGTATTATTTACAACCGGTGGCTGTCAATCATCACTAATGTAATTACTGTATCCATTAATAAAACAAATCGATGAAATTTTTTGATTTATCATTTTCTTTTACAAATTTATTTAATTCAAGGCAAAAAAAACATTTTACAATAGCCTAAGGGGTGAGAGTATTTCTAAAGTGGCTAATAGAAGTTACTTCAAGCCCTAAGCTGTTTAATTTTCTCTAAGTCTTTTAGCTGATCAATTTGATAACTGTAGCAATTTTGGCATACCATAAAACAATGCTGATGATGATTGATTTGATCAATCACAATCCGGAATTCTAAGATCCTACAGTCTATTATTAAATACTTTTTGTGGATTGTTTATTTCTCTACATAATGGTATTTTGGCTATTTGGCTTGTGATTAATGCAATAATCCCTATACTGATTTTAACTCAAAGAATGAAGATGAAATTTTTTCTTGATTGTTACCAATTTATTGTTGGTGAAAAGAAGAAAAAAAAAAATCTCGCTATGGCAACAACATGCTTACCTCTTTTTATTTTTGTTTATGAGTTTCATGATCAAAAAAAAAAAAAAAAAATTGGGGTGGCTGAGAAGGAAAATTTTTTAAGAAAAAAAATTAACACGACGCGATTTTACTACAGCTTGAAGTGGCCCCCACCTACTGCTACAAAAGAAGTTTTTTTTTAAGAAAAATCCCACGCGTGTGGTTGAAAAAAAAAAAAAAAAATACAATCCTACTACACTAGACATTGTAGTAAAAATCTTAATGCGTGCACTTACTTGGGGGTTTATAGATTTAAAAAATTTAATCAAAGATGAAAAAAAACTCTTAGTGTGGGTGTTTATATTAGGCTTAATCGATAGTCTACTAGTTGTTTACTATTCCTAACTTTAAGTACTCAGTAACTGAATTAATGTAGTAATGATTATAGTCAGTGACATGTCATATTTAAAAGAGTTCTCCAATCTCCAATCTAAACAAAACATCATATATAATAAAAATTAAGAAAACCAAAATATACAAACAATATACTATTACAGATTGTAGACATGACTATTAAGACTAATACTTATTTACTAAGGTACAATGGTCCTCACCGTTTTTGAATTCAGAATTTTTTAAGTATCAATAATGTACATTGATGGAAGGAGTTCGTAATTTCATATCGCTGATAAGAAATCGATTAGATAAAATAATTATTACCTGGTATGTCAGATATGAAAATAATAATACAATGTAATCAACCTGGGGCGTTGCTTTAACTTCAACGCCAGCAGTACAGCACAACCCCTTAATCAATACCCCAAAACTTGAAATACAATTAAACCTACTAGGTATTTGTAGTTGCATAAGTACTTACTAAACATCCATCATAATTAAAGGTCAAACTAATTTCCATTAATGTAGATTCAAGTTGTACTCAGTACACTGTGTATAAGAGGACTTGATACCTTGAGTAATAAAGCAAAGCTATAAAATAAATATGCATAGAATAAATTTGTTAACTGTTACATGTAACAAGACTAAGCCTGATCAACTATCTACCGATAAATTTGTTTCTTATCGATCGATTAGGTTAACGATATATTATCTTAAATACATCGATTTTAGTAGAACTTGATCGAATAGTTTTGAGTTAAACTACAAACGACGATGTAATGAATTAATAGAATCAAAATTATATAGGATCTCTCAGTGTTCATTGGACTCATTGGTAGGATTACATGTATATTTTCAACTTAGAGTATCTCATTTGGGTTTAACTAGAATAATAGTGTAAGCAAGCGCTTGAAACGATTTATAGCCTATAGACAATTCCTTGTAAACACACTACCTGCTACCAGGTACAAGTATTATTAGCTTAAGCTAAATAATGTAAAGCAAGCATCAGATTTTATACCTGGTAGAGGTGGTCCATAAACTCATTTACTTAGAAACATGTATGTTACTGTAAATTAAATCAAAACGATCCATAGACTAAAATTATTAGCTGATCATCGATATAAGAGAGAAAAAACTGTTGTGGCAACCGATTCGATTAGCAGCATACTGATCTCGAGTGCAATAATAATCTATGAAAATATTAAATTGTAAATTATGATTAAATAATTTATAACGATCACGATCCAAATGAGGATAAAAGGAATCGATCAATGATAAGGTTCAAATCAATCATGATAAAAAAATAAATTATCATTGGAATCGTTCTGATCTTGTTACATCTTTTAATACATCTCAAAGTAATTAAGGGCTTTTTTTTTATTGGCCCCCCCTACAATAATAATACATGTATATATAATGCATCTAAAATTGACCAGTCAAATTCTATTTTTATATAATAAGGAGATTGTTGAACAACAATACACTTTTATTATTATTTTGTAGAAGAAAAAAACTAATCTACACTATTCAACAATCATGATTTTCGATAAACCGATTGATGAAATTTATCTTAATTAATCAAAAAATATATCAAGTGGGTTGTCCATCAAACCGTTAAAATGTTCTTAAATTCAAGGAGAAGATTATTAGATAGATGCTTTGTATGATTTAAAATCTTTATTGAGCTGGAATGATTATGCTGTTGAATGGACGATAATATCCAATAATGTCATGGAAGCCTCATTTCATTAACAAACCACCCATTGTGCGGAGAAGGTGAATATCCAAACCTTCAATGTATCTCAGCCTGAGTGGTAAATACCTGGTATCATAATAATAGTCTACGTACATGTACATCATGATATTGTATGATGATCGTTGTCGGGTAGCTACATATCAGGAATCAGGTACCGTGGTATCATCATGAGCATATTCAAATGTCATGGCTTTTATCTATTTTCGTTCTTATACTTTTATTTATGATACAAGAATGTCTGGATGTATCGGAATTAGCCAATCCTCAACCATGATATACATGTAGTACAGTATTACAGTGTAGTGATGCACTTTTAGATAATATTGATTTTCTAACTTGCCTGATGCAACAGTTATAATTTATTTACTTCAACAAAAAGTATTGCCTGAGAGTCTATATTCTTTTTGTAGCTAAATGTCGACATTCTTTTACAGGATCCTTTTGTAGCTAGCAGTGTCAAATAAGCAGATATCCCTATTATAGTGCATTTTAAAATTTTGAAGTGAGGATTTGATTGTTTATATGCAGTCATTAGAAGCGGGAAGCTGCAAAAAATTATCTGTAAGTTTTATCTGGCAGAGTATGTAGATCATACAATATTTTTTTTTTATCGTGATAAGCTTTTTTATCTATTCTTAGCTAAGCAAATTAAGATAGAAATACATTTTCATTTAGGATGTAAACAAGTAATTGATTCCATGTAAATACTTACTGAAGCTTTTTTAAACTTGATGTATACTTGTATACATGTATATTTTGTAATGATTTGAGGCGACTTATCAACCTAGGCAGATGTAATCAACATACTCATCCGAATGAAATCTTTAAAACAAGCATTCTTTGTCAATGTTATTGTAATTGTAACAGGTAAATGGGATGATAATGATACCAGTGTTAGAGCACGGGTTCACATTGTCCATTGTAAAATTTTTACTGTAACACTTTTTATCTTAATTTAGAGCTTTACTGTACCAAGCAATGATTGTATATGCTAAGTTACCTTGGTAATCTTAAAGCATACATGTATAATAATAACTTATGCTTTAAACGGATGTATCCATTTGAATGAAAGAAGATACAGTTAAAGTACCCTTCCCTAATTAGAAAACAAGCTCAAGTTTGATATCAAAAATGCCTACATGATGTTACAGCAAGCATAATAAAAATGCAATGCAATTTATATTTAGTATCTCCCCATAAAAAAAAAAAAAAGTCCTGCAGTAACAGTGTAATCATTATAAAAAAGGCTTAGAAATTTAAGGGATACAGTTTCTGGTAAACCAAGATGGGGACAGATAATGATCATACAGTATTAAATTTCTTGATGATTTTTTGATAGCTACACTCAGTACAGTACTTCTACCATGGCTGCAGGTAAGATACACTCAGTAGTATATGTAATGTATTACTATGCGAGGGGCCCGAGCGCGCGCCCCAAATGTACCTTTTAAGCACTATTAAAATGTAAAAAACCAATAAGCTTGCAGCTCTACTGTACTATAAATTTCTGGTAATGGAAAATTTGGCGGGGAAGATCTCAGGAGAGTTTTGATTGATCAGTTTTTTTCTCTACGTAATCAACAAATTTTAAATTAAAGATAGAAAAAACGTTACTTACGACATGCATGAATAATTTGTGATATATAAGATAAAAAAAAAAAGGATCCAACCCTTTTAATGCAGGATTATCTTAGAGTATTGTAAGAAGAATTACAAATAAATATGTCACAAGCAGTTAAATTTAGTGCTTTTTGATACTTTCTATCCATGGATTGTACCACTCAAGTAATGAAACCCAACTTTTTTAGGTCAAATTTTGGGATGTTAGAGGCACTTTAGTTCGATCTATTTCGGGTACCTGATACTTTAATCTTCTTCTATTTATGGTAAATAATGACAATTCTGGAAATTTTTTGAAGCAAACTTGCATTACCATAAAAAGAAGAACAATATAAAAAAGAGTTTTCGATTAAAATCAAATAACATGTAATTGCATTTATTTATTCATTACCTTCACGAGCCTGAGACTTGAAATATTAGATTGAATTTAAAGTTTTTATACATGTAACCTAATATAACAGCCTAATTTAATTCTTATTTCTTTCATAAGGAATACCAAATGTAAGAACAACACATTTCTAATTTACAACAATCTGTAAGGTATAAGCAGGTATAATTACATAAAGTAATTAAATAAGAGAACCGATATATTGTATTTATTGAATCATAAATTAGTGATATTCCTATTTCGCTTAGATGTATAATATGATAATACTCATAAGGGTTTTAATGATGCAGCATTGTAACCTGTTTGTTGATATGTTCGTCTTATTACGTTACAGACTGCTATTACATATATTATGGTATTATATAATTGTATAGTCTAATAAAACAACCCTATATCGTGATTTACTATAAAAAATAAAAGTGCCTATTTTTTCATACATGATGTTATTGGATGTATGTAGTATTTAGTGTGGACATATGTGTATCCTCTGCTTAGCTTCGGAGTTCCGACATTGGGACTTTAGACTTTTTATAATATTCATATTTTTGTATCTTAGTTTGTAGTCAACAACAATCTAAACTATATTTAATATATTAATTACTTTTAATTATATCTCTTTATTCTAGTGTCAAGAGCGAACTAGGATCCTTATAATAGAAGTTACGATATTACAAATATAACGCTAAGCACACATACTTGTACAAATCTAATGTATAATAACGCGTCTTTTATACCTTTAATACAAAATTATACTTAAATTACTATAGCATGAGTCTAGTAACTTATCAACCATTATACATGTATATCTTAGTCACGCTATTGGCCTTCAATAATTAGGTGGCACCTGAGATACCTACAATACATTACAAGGTATTAGTCAAGCTAATGCATGATTAGGAGATTTTCCATAATCATGATTATAATTTTGAGGGTTTGAAAACCAACTTTAAAAATAAATACTGTATTATAATATATTAAAGTGGTTTTTTGTATATACATGTATGATACAAATTCACCATACATTAGTCCTTACATGATGCGGCCTTGTAACTAGTTTCAAACCATTACATGTATTAAAGTTGTACATTCGATAAAAAAAAAAGGGCTACAAGTCTTACCTTATTAAGCCTTTACCATGGATTAATAAAACTATAGAAGATGGGGCTCTTTTTTCTTGGTTTTGTTGTGTATATTGGAATATCATGATAAATCGATTATAATCAGCATATCTGTATCAAAACTTTCAATATGCCTGCCCCTTATTTTTATACCTCTTTTTACACTAAAAATGTAGTTTTATTAAATTTAATTAAAGAAACTAAGAATCCAATGATCATTTATTATGTGTGATAATATACATTAAAAAACCTCATTCCGTAAAAGAAAGAAAATAAAAAAAAACCTTCATGTCAAAATACCCAAACCCACAAGCTACCTCTGTAGTATAATTCTGGTGATTTAATCCCCATAAAAATCGAGTGTACTTGAGTGATCACTAATAAAATTATAAACCAGATCTGTTGTTCAGGAGAAAAAATATATAATCCTAATGCATGTCAATCAATCCTTGACAACAACGTTGTTGTACACTCAGACCCTTTTATAAGGATCTCAGGTCATGGATATGGTTAGCTTGAAAATAATCAATTTTTTGAACTAATTTTAGTGTCAATATACAGTAGATACAGTATACCACTGTAACCTAAACTAGACAAATGAACGAAACTACGGTAAGTGGGTCAGGTACATTGAAACTCCATGTATACAGCAGTTGTATGTACTTATCTAATGCTCTTTATAGTTAAAAAAAAAAAACTTCCTCGAAGGGGTTTCAAAGTCTAATAATATCCTTGGATATGGTCATCTAAGTATAAGTGATGAATTTCGAACATTTATTGGTCAGAAAGTACTCATGGGGCGTTTTATAATCCGGTATTCCTTTACCTAAACTTTCTAGACGATTCCTAGTTAGTGAAAAAAGGTTAAATGACTTAAGCTAGTTACAAACAAGATAGGTGTGTCAACAGATAAGTACCCTCATCCATTGTTATTGTCCACAGTATCATAGAGGGTTCGTGACTGGCAGGTAGTCGAACAAAAACGTTAGCAATTGTCTTAACATTGGGGTTTCCTAACTTAATATCAAGTAAAATGTACAACTTTAGTCTATAATCATTATCCAGTATAAATATCCACCACGTTGAACAATCAGAAAACTTTCGAACAGCCCTGCCCATTTCTAGAAAGCGGCGTGCTTCTGTTAACAATAGATCAAACTACCATTAAGCTGAATTCTAGGTATACTTATATTCGAGACCTGGATCAAAAACTTTCGGAACTACTTTATCATGATTCAGACTCTATCAAAAAAAAAAAAAAAAAAAGTGGGACAAAAAAAACTACCTCTACTTAATTACTCAAAGCCCACAAAACTTTATCTGGAAGATGCGGCTCAAAAAAAAAAAAAAAAGGTTTGTATCATCACATCGCGATTTCCCTACTTCAAAAACTCATTTTCTTTTAAATCTATGACTGTAATAATAATAGCTCTTTCTGAGATGTGGCTCATAAAAAAACCTTTTTCTTTTATAAAACAATTTCTCCACTATTCTATACCTTTTTAGACGTATAAACTACCAAGCTATTTATAACCCTAATAGTTTATTATGCTTTATCATAATTAGATTATATATATAAATAAAACAAAACCCCAGGATTCTTAGTTAAACATATAATCAATTAAACCAAACTTACTTTCTATAAAATGGATTGTATTTTTTTTTAGCAATTAATTTGTGTATACGAAAAATATTTTGTGTGTTATAAGTTAATTAACCCATATGGCAAAATCAAGTCATGGTTTAGTAGAAGTTTAATTGATAAACTTTTTTTTTTTTTGTTAAACTTATATCCAGATATACATATAAACCTCGTGGACTATAACAATAGTTTAAAGTTAAGATTTTTCTATCTCTACTTAAAAGAAGTATACTTTTTAAGTATCCAATGATGGAGAACATGTCAAAAGTATAAAATAATAAAAAAAATAAAAAGCATAAAATAATCAGTCATATCAATCCATCATGAAAAGTAATAACAACCACAAATCAAAATTCTTGATCAATTGCAACCTCCTTTTAGTTCAGAATGATCTTATTTGGTTGTTGTTGTTTATTGATGAAGTTATTCTATAGATATATATAATGATACTGACCAGTTGACTGGGCTACCGAAATCATTCAAAAAAAAAAAAAATATGATATTGAAGAAGTAAGTAAATAATATCGGCATCGGTTCATTCTTTTTCAAGCAGTGGTTAATACACCAGCAAAAAAATTTCAAAAAGTAAATAAATTTAATTGCTTTTTTTAATATTTTTATTTTCTTTCTACTAAAAAGAAAGTTAATAATAATAAAAAAAAAACGTTTCTTTTTGAGATCAGATCTATCCATCCGCGCTTGAAATATTTTTACTGATCTTTATAAAATCTAACACACCAAAAAAAAAAAAATTCTGAAAAAAAAAAAAAAAAAAAAAGTAGCTCATCGTTACTTTTTGACAAACAAGATTTCAAAGATTTTTTTTTTTTCAACCCTTTTTTTTTCTGACTTCTTTTTCTTTTCTTTCTCTTCTCTCTCTCTCTTCTTTTTAAAATAATTTCATCTTTTTGATTTTTTCAACAAAATATCAAATTAATAGACTTATAAATCATTCATCAGAAAAAAAGAAAGAAAGAGAGATTAGATTAGAAATAGGATAAACAAATCATCATTATAGAATCAATCCTGTTTTCTTTTCCAAATCCATTCAAAACTAACTATTTACAAGAAAAATTTAGTATAAAAAAACTTTCAACACGAAAAAAAAGGTATCTTTAATTAATTTCAACATTTATAGAATCTTTTATTGACGAAATCATTTATATTCAACTATTCAACTATTCAACCATTCTTATCGATTTATCATAAAATATCAACAATTCTCTCTTTCTTACCTTTTTTTTCTCTTTATCAATAACAACAATAATAATTCAGATCAAAGAAATATGAGTAAAGAACAAACTGCAGTAGCTTCAACGCCAGTTCCATTAATGAATCATCATCAATCTCAACAACATCATCCTCAATATCATCATCATCCACAACACCATCATGCACCACCCCCACCAACTCATCACCATCATCAAGTTCCACCACCACCTCAACAACAACAACACCATCAACATCATTATTCGCATTATAACCATAACAATTATAATATGCAACAAGTACAATTACCTCCACCATCTTCTTTAAATCAAAATCCATTACAAGCACCACCACCTCCTCCACCATCAACTAATCAACCACCTTCTCAACATCACAATGGATCAACTGTAACTACTCCAGAGAAAGAAAAATTTAATAATACTACTAACGGAGACAATAAAGAAAATAATAGTGCAACTGTTTGTCAAAATTGTCAAACTACTCAAACTCCTCTATGGAGAAGAGATGAGAGTGGACAAGTATTGTGTAATGCTTGTGGATTATTTTTAAAATTGCATAAACGACATCGACCTCCTTCACTTAAAACTGATGTTATTAAAAGTAGAAATAGATCAAGATCAAGTTATTCAACTCATTTAAGAGGTAATAATAATAAAAGACCAATTAATGGTACCACTGTAATGACACATCCTCATCATTTACAACATCATCATCCTCATCATCCACAAATGGTTGGTCCTTATGGTCATTATATGGCACCACCTCCTCCACATCATGGTGGTCCTCCACCACCACCACCTCATCATCCTCATCATCATATGGGTATGCCAATTGGTGTTCCTCCTCCTCCTCCTCCTGGTATGGTAATGGCTCCAATGCATCCTCATCACGGTGGTCCACCACCACCTCCTCCATCTGCACCTCAACAACAACAACAATCTAATGGACAATTACCACCTCCACCTTCCCAATCAATGCATCAATCTCCACATTTTGCTCCTCAAAATCCTAGTGCACATCCAAGTCCTCATGTTCAACCATCAAATGGACCAGCAATCAAATCTGAAGAGCAATTATCACCAAATCATTATCAATCGCATCCAAATTCACCACCTAATTATCATAACAACCACAATAATAATAGAAATGGCCCAACACCTCCATATACAGTAGCAAACTCACCTAGATTAAATGCATATAATGGTAGTCAACCTTCAGCTAATGGAAATGTTGTATTACCACCACCACGTCAATATCAAAATACTGCATCACCAATTACACAACCATCAAATGATTCCCCAAGATTACCTTCATTATCTTCATTAAATAATGATAATAAATCAAATACATTAGCACCACCATCAGAAAATTCAAAAGAGAAAACAAGTATGTTAACACCTCAATCAAGACCACAATCACCAGAAACTAAAAAAGAAGAAGATTCAAGACCAAAATCTACTTGTGGGATGGAAAGAATTCCTCCAATTAAAGAAAATAATAATGAACGACCAAAATCTGCTAATTTAGAAACTGAATTATTTAAGAAAAAAATGAATGAATCTCAAAGAGATAGTAAAATTGCAGAATTAGAAATGGTTAATGATTTATTAAGAACAAGAATTAGTCAATTAGAACAATCTGAAGCTTTGGTTAGAGAAGAACTTGGTAATGTTAAACAACAAATGGCCCAACAAGTTCAAAATAAAGAGAATACTGGATCAAATGAAAATGGACATTATAGAAAACGATCTAATGAAGGTTTATCACATAGTAGTTCTACTGATACAATTAAAAGAATCAAAGTTTCTGATATTATTTAATTTCAAAAAAAAAAAAAAAAGATATTTATTTATAAAATTATTTAAAAAAAAAAAAAGTTTTTGCTTGTTTATTATGAAAAAAAGAAAAAGAGTTGTAAATACAATTAAAAAGATGAAAGGAGTGAAAAAGATATATTTACATTTTTAATGACACAAATTTATTTAATAGAATTTAAGAAAGTGAAGGAGGACAAAAATTTATTTATATTAATTTTTTTAATGAAGATGTATTTCATTAAAAAATGAAAAGAAAAAAAAGTTATTTATTTATATATATATATATACATAGTTTTTTTGAAAGAGAAGAAAAAAAACCGTATATGTGTCTAATGATCTATTTTTTTTTTGTCTATTCACTGATAATTTGTAGTTCAATATTACATGTATGAGAACTTTTTACCATTGATCATTCAGCTGGTAATATTGTGATTTATTAAAGTTTTTATTTTGTAATACGTACGTGTACAGGTCT
Organism: Blastobotrys capitulatus; assembly: GCA_030564325.1. Taxonomy (NCBI): domain Eukaryota; kingdom Fungi; phylum Ascomycota; class Dipodascomycetes; order Dipodascales; family Trichomonascaceae; genus Blastobotrys; species Blastobotrys capitulatus. Next base: position 32,192 of record JAJLUL010000054.1, on the reverse strand, counting down.
CTCGCCAAGTTGTAACTATTTTAAAGTTCAAACTAAAAGAATAAATAGAAACCGTTATTTTTTTTGGTTAATAGAAAATAGTCAAGAAAGTTTATATATTAATTATTCTCCTAAGTCTTTTCCTTCTTGGTTATCAATGTCTTTATGATATGAAGGCTATATCATTACAGTTGAAGATAAGAACAAGTTTTGATTTTACATGATTGGTGTTCAATAATTAATATCATAGATAGACATATAATCTTTTTGTGATTAGATTATGGTGATGTAGATATTGATTCTGATCGATAACTTATCAGCTAAGATATTTGAAATTCCTAAGAATATTGCACATAAAAGTGTAGGAGACAGTATAGTATACAGTAGTAAAAGCCGCTTTTGCCTTATTTTTTTGATCAATCAGATCATCATAATCTTAGATCCTAATAATTCTCGCTTTAAAGTAGATTATAAGGATAAAAAAAATCATCCGGCTTATTGGGATGCTGATCAATCATCTAAACTAAGCTTGAATAGAAAAAATTCCGATAAATTTTCCATGTGGCATGTAAAAGCATCAAAAAAAAAATTTTCGTGATGAACCGGTGGACCGAAAATGTAAAGCTTAACCCGTAAATTTAAGTAAGTACCGCGGTTATTCCTGCTTACTGACGGGAGGAAAATTTTTTGTTTATAATCAATCTCTTTAGCTACCTGAGGTCTGAGATACTTTGTGCACAATATGTTTATTTTTTGATTAATTACAATTGAGGTCAGAAACTTCTCAGTATAATTGAAGTTTTTTTAACTGATTAACTCGTTTTGGAAATATTGAAATAGATCTTTATGATACATCCGATGTTATAAATATATACAATGTATACGTACATATAATATATGATGAAAAAATTTATTAATTTGCGCCGCAGTTCCTAGGACGGCCAGCTCCGAAATAAAAAAAAGGGGTCAAAAAGTGGGTGGATAAGTATTGCTTTTTTTTTCCCTACCTACAGTTGATGTTGCAGTGCGCTGGCATTTACTATGGATAGACTTTAAGCCAGTGGTTTAACTAATAGCATAAGATGGAATTAGATCATTGTAGAACAAATTAAAATTCAGAATGGTAACAGCAGTTGAAGAGAAGTTTCGTATCATGCTAATAGAGATTTTGAAAACATTGGTCCCCAGGATGCACCCTACTTTTAATTAATATCATCACTAAGGCATCATTTAAAATTAATATTTTTAAAGGAAATAAAGAAAAAAAAACCGGTACCCAAGTAATTGCATTGCATTGATTATAAAGTTGATACTGCGAGATGTATTATATGTATTAGCAAGCTTAGAAATTTAAATCCACAATTTATACAAGTTCCACCACCAGACCATTGTGGTAATCGATACCAGGTAGCATAGATGTAGGGTTAAAAAAAAACACCTTCTGAGCACCCGCTTAGCTCATAGGTTGAATAACATATGTATGTACCTTTGGTATTTACATAGATGATAGATTCTGCAAAATAATTATACTAGCTAGTAAGTCAAAAATATGGAGAAATTATGTACAAAGAAAGTCTAAGCTTATATCTTCATAACGAATTGGGCAATTTATCAGCTTGCTATTATTTGAATTTATAATGAATTCAGTACCTGGTATTTATCAAAACAGGCTAGACTGTTGATCTATAGTAAAACTTAGAGTAAATTCTATCAGTATACCTTAATGATACCCATAAAAGGATGGGAAAATTTGTGATTAGAAGATCTCTAACTTAGTATGTTTAAAACATCTGAAAATAAATTTACATGAAAATATTTGGACACCAGTAGACTTACAATACCTGGTACTTAAAGTATATATTACATAATGAAGGTTCTTGAAAAAAAAAACTTTTTCACACAAATAAAGTTTTACTTGGACTCTCTCTCAGAAATTTAAGGTTTATAAATTTAGTGGAATAACGGTTTTTTTTTTATTTTTAATTGTGGCTTGTTTTAGTCTTTTTTATCTCTTAGTTTAAACTTTAAAAGTTGTAAGATCGATGATTATTTTATCAAACTTAAGATCTCAGTTTCTAAAAGTTTATTATTATTTTTATTATAGTCAAATCAATGTGATACACATTATCTAGCTTAGAAATTTATAGCGAGATGGGCTTAAAATAACTTAGGCTAAATAGGTATGATAATTGTATTATTTGATTATTTGATGTGGACACACAGTCTCGACTAAAATTACTCTATCGATTCCGTGGATCAAAACAGCCTAAAATATAAGACCATTTAAGACTTTTAAGTAAATTACAACTTACCAGTAAGTACATCTTATAAAAGATTAATGTTACGGTACCAAGGTCAATAGCGAGCTTGTCGCTCTGGTATGTTTTATCTTAAGATTTATTTCTTGGAATATAATAATGGAGCTTAGATTATATTATTTATTATTCACCAATAATGGAGAGTTGCTTATAAGCTTTAGCTTGTTATACCAAAAAGTTATTTAATAAGCTTTCATATCCTATATATATGGGATAATATTAATTATACCATCGGCATTTTTGTTAGTTTTTGAAGGCAAGGCCTACCCAATATAGTACTATATCCATTGTAAAAGAAATATAGAAAAGGTACATATTAATATAATTTCAATTCATCTCACATCAAGGGACCAATATTAAGTAATCAAATGTACTAACACCTGGTACTCTACAAAAAATCGATCATTCAATTGTGAGGAAGTCTCTAAAGTGATGTAAAAGAACGCATACAATTTTATATGATATTAATATTATTACTTGCTTATGATATTATAGCGGAATACGGCATCCATAATAATATATACATGTATATGGCAAAAGAATCAAAACCTGGCAAATCATACCGAATTATACGCTGTACCAATGCTTATTATGATACTACACTATCCGATAACTTTAGATTATGTCGCTATATCATTGATGGTATATCAATGATTCATGAATATCATAAATTTACTGAGGTACCAGTATGTGATATTATTGTATTGTTTTAGAATAACTAAACTTGGTGTATAATATTTTGAAATTTATATGATGGCATATATACAATTACTGGTACATTTGTTGCCGTTTCTGTTTGAAAATGAATATGATAATGTGTACTACATCCGATAGTTGTTAAATTATAACAATAACTTACAAGAGAGATTGGATAATATTATATATCTATTATAGTGGTATCAGGATATTATCAATATTGACCACGAAATGCTTGCATTGGTATAAGTCTATAGTATCTACATAAAATGTGAAAGTTCAATTTTTTACCGTAGCTCTTAGTATTATTTTGATCTAATATTAGGAAAATAAACTCAAAGTTTTCCAAGTGGCTTCAAGCTTGCCAATTGTACCATATACCTTAAGGAGAAACTATAAAACAAAAACTTAAACTTTAATCAACTTACTTTCAAAGCAACACTGGGTAAGTTACTATACCAGACCCAATCCATATTTTTCTATTCAGAACTAAGTGGTACGTTTGGGAACACTTGTATGTAGTTAAATGCCCACCTATTTGAACAAAAATAATACTGTATTGAAAATCCGGATACTACAATTAAATATTACCTAAGACTATAAACAAAATACAATGGATAACATTTTATTAATCAAAACTCTGTTACTGTAATTCATTTAGCAACTTTATTTAAGCAACCTTTTAAGTAATAATTATAAAGTTTTATGTAATCATTTGTTCCTATCATGATATATATTTTTAAATTTTGATATTGAACCAATTAGTCTGAAGAGGGTAATGTAGATCCGAAAACCGTTGATGCTTAAATCAGATTCTGATTACATATATGATATATAACTCCAGATTTTTTTTTTGGTTCTTCAATTATGATTACCTTAATCCATATTATACCCCATATATAGGGTTGTTCTAAGAGAGGTAATACCAAATAATGGTTGATCTACCTAATTGAGTATTCTTTCCTTAAGTTTTATACCTGTGCACTACGGCTCTTTAGCTGTTGTTACATATAACAATAAGAACCTGATATTATTTTTAAGGTGTAACAAATTCTAATAGTCTATATGAAAATCATGCAATCGACTGATGAAATAAAATGTAATAGAGATTTTGAATTAATAAATCTGTTACCTACATGTGTATAAATAATTGTCAGAGAGTAATATTTTTTAGGTAGTTGATGTGTTAAGTTTGATAATCTAATTCATTATTATCTTAAGATGCTTTAACACTGAGGCTTACAGGGTTATACCGGTATAGTATATTTTTTTAATCAGTTTATCAGATGTAATTATTAGCTAAAAAAAATTATTATTACTTTTGATTATTTTATGATTGTCTATAGTAATTTTGATCAACTGTGCTATAAATCTATACCATTAAACAATCTATAAGACAAGAAGTTTATATCATTTTATAACATTGTTACTGGTATTTAAATCAAATACACTGACACTGTTAGCCAGCAGTTGTTTGACTTCAAAAAAAAATGTCTATTATGTTTGTATTTGTCAATTCTGAACCATTAAGTGTCATGAAATTATTTATGTTTATAATCTTATTACTAAGCTATAAAATTTATATCTATTGACCTCGTCTCTTTTTTTCATTGATCTAGCTTTAAGGTGTAGATAAAACTATTAAGCGGTACGGTGTCTAAGATTTGTCTATACACGTGTAAACCATCAAATTGGCCTTGTCACACGGGTATCGGTGGATTAACCATAATATTCTTTATGCATGTAAATGCATCTTTGTAAAGCGCTCTTAAACTTCAGTCTGACCAGCTTTAAGCTTAAAAAGATGATTGACTCACTTTGTACCTGAATGGTAGAATTTTTATTATTAGGATTATAGTCTGCAGTTCAACATATTTTGTAAGTATTTAAAAGTAAAAGCTGAATGGTTTAGTCAAAGGTATAGTAAAATACATTTAAATATGTATTTACACCAATCAAATTAAGCTATTCTAGACTACTAGAGTATACTGAGTAGTTTCGCAGTTACTATCCATTTTAATTCTGAAGACATATGACCTATAAACTATTAAAATCTATGGACTTTTTAAGCGCTATTAGGCTTTTCCGATGGCTCAGTAATACATTTCTTACAATACAATTGTCGCTTAACAGTACCTGAGGTACCAGGTAGAGAATCTAATTATAAATTTAAACATATGGTCTAAAATATATATGCTTAAACATCAATCAAAGATTTTTATCGATCTGAGTGTAAAAGAATTGTGATACATGTCTATAATCTAAAATGTAAGATTTTGTAACCCACTCGGTCCCTATCGAAAATTCAAACGTTTTATAAAACATTCAATTGTTAACTTATACAATCTGTTCCCATTTTAACACAACAACGGCAGTTTGCTAATTATCAAAGTCAAACATAACAGGGACTATACAGCTATATCAGTTTACATTCTTAAAGATAAAAATATGTACAAATTGACCCAATAGATTTAAAATGAAAAAAAAAAAAAAAGAGCTAACTTCCCTTCCCCTCATGGCCTTTAATATTACGTACGAGTGGAGAATCCTTTTTCCGAGAGCCATATAAATTAGATACATATAATACAAGTCAGGACTTTAAAGTGATTAACCTTACAGATGTGAGTACTGCGCAATCGATAATAAAAAAATTGATTCACCTCATGAGTGGAGATCTGAGAAAAAAAAAAAAAAAAAATTGATGCGTATGCCTAATATCCGGATTGCGTTTTAAAATAAAATTTAGAGCTGGGTGTCTACTGCCATAGGTACAAATTTAATGAATTGATTCAGCAAGAAGCAGCATTATCGCGCGGTATAAAATCAGGATCTATGAATCTAGATTCGATGGTCTTACTTTCAAGCCTATAGCAGAAAAAAAAAAAAAAAATACAATAAAATTTTTAAGTAATGAGTCTGCGAAAGAATCATTGTAGCAATTGAGTATAATGATACTGTTGAAAAGAGAAAAATCCCCAGTTTTATTATGATGGTTTGCATCCAGATCATAAACAATTAATTGTTAAATTGTATGTATATTGCTACCAATATGGTATTTAGTTGATTAGTACTTAGTTGGGTATATACAATTACCATATAATTGGTATATCTGATTTATATTATTGTACCAGTTAGCTTGGAGCTAGAATAGAACAATTTATTACTGAAGTAACCTCAGGTAGAACCCGGCCGGTTTTCGGTTAAGTACCTGAGTGGTAAAGTCAAAATTTCGAATCAAAATTTTTTTCGATAAATTTTATTTAGGCGGCACTCTCAGACATTAAAAAAAAAAAAAAAAAAAAAAAAAATCGATATGCTGTTAAAAATTTTTCAAAAGACTCTTTATAAGAGTGTGTCACTTGAAAAAAGACAACTGTTTTAGAAAGTTATCAAAATTTATTATTAGCTTTATTAATACTTTTTTACTTAGTAACTACGTAGGCTTAAGTAGCCCTGGTTGGTACACTATAAAAAAGATTCTGAGATAATTCAAGACAAGAAAAGGTCTTTGATTAGAAATTGAGACAGAAAGGGAAATTTTTTTTTCCAAGCTAAGACAATGATTCGTGAAAATAATCTGATTTATCACACTCAGTAGTCACAGTGCTTGTATCCATTCTCAATACAAAACTACCACAATGAACATTGGTATGATCTCAACCTTTTCGTTACCCAAATTAAAGTGTAGTGCATCTAGAGCTGAAGATATTCACACTACCACCTATAAATATATAACTACAAAATATTGTTAAATAGTCTATAGTCACTTCTACAGTAGAATGTACACTGTGGTACGCGTTCTAAACAGGAAAAAGACCCATCACGATCTGACATCACGATAAAGTGAAAAAATTCTATCGTTCACAGCGCAGATCTTAATCTTAGTCTGATCTACATCGATGTCTAAATGTAGGAATTTCTTTTTTTTTTGTTAATCTGAAATTTTTAAGCTTAGATCGATTTTTGATCTGGAGCTTGCTGCGCTAATGTAAGGATCGACTTCGATTAGCGTACACAAACAATAAAACCGTTTTTAATTAATATTTTGGACAAAAATCATGACGTGTAATTTATAATCCGAATTTTAATGATATCGGTAATACTTAGAAGGTCGAGTACAGTAGTAGACTTAAAGTACCAGGAACGGTACCACTCCTGTAATACTGTACCTCTCAAAGTTGAATCCAGGATATATATATTCATATTATAACATGTTACAGTAACTAGTTACTAATTAGACTATAGACTATAGATCAATCATTCATTGTGTGTATTAAAGTTTCTCCCGGGCTGTTAATTGCCATACAGCGCGTGTAAAGGCTCAGAGTGCCAAATATTACTTTTTCTTGACACGCGTTTTGAAAAAAAAATAAAAAAAAAAAAAATTCTTTCCAAACCCTTCCGCGGTCCAGCCATCGACTTTCATACATAACTAACGCGCAACCCGGTAAATTCTAAGGAAAGTTTTTGAGCATTACAGTAACTACTGTATTAATGATATTACAGTAATTGCAACAGAATCTTATCATATTTGATATTATGATATATAATGTGATATTCACCACGCTTTGTATGTAATTTTTGATGATGAGAATATTTAAAGCAGAACTCCTAATCATTTTAACGAGACAGTGGTGACTATGTGTTGGGTATAGTAAGATGACTAGTTTTAGTCAAATTGATAAAATTTTTATTTAAGATTTTCTAGGGGTAAATTTTTTTTTTTTTTTGATTTTAAGCCCCATGATTTGGCGGGTATTACTTTCCATGAATCCGATCGCCATAGTGACCCACCTAAATCTAGAACCTTTATAAACAAACAATTGATTTTAAAAAGCACAGTTGAATCAATTTAAACCCATATGGATCCATAAATTATTAATTTATACATCTACCTGGAATAATTGATACAGCATAATGTACAATGATACTGCAGGGTAATGTTATACCTGGTAAGCTGATCGCAGGATTTTAATTCCGACAATATCATGCAGCGTTTTTAATACCATGGCAGTACTGAACTCAGTTACAATCACAACATTACTGTGCAAATTATAACCCGATACCTCTCACGCGAGACTGGGGAAATTATTTAAAAAATTTTACTCCCACAACAGAATTTGGTTGCCAATTGATTTGTACTAATAGCTAGCCTAGGTTTATATCTTTCAGACGCACTTCCATGTTGGCCCAATTTATTATATATAATTCTAAATTTGTAGAGGCATTTAATTTTGGAGTGATATCGCAACTGAAATGCCGAGTGGAACTCGAACTTTGTAACTAAATTACAGTATATATTTTGCTGTAACAATGAAATAAAAGTTAGTCTATCGGATAATAAAGTACCCACGTAATGTCGTACACTGATAATCAGATTACAGAATATAGTAAAAAGTGCCGATACCTGAGGTATCAGGCACAAACAGCTTATACAATGTAAGCTAAAGGGCAGGTGGGATGAAACCTAAAAATTCTACAAGCCGCACACATTTAATAGTCCCATCGATTTTAAATAATCCTAAATTGAAGTTGTATTACTAGATCAAGAAAGCAAACACAATCGATATACACTCCTGGTACACTATGTCTATTTTTACTTATTTACGGTATATTACTAGTAGATATTTATCACGGTATATACTGTATAATCAGGTATCATCTTAGGTTTGGATTTCCTTCACATTCTAAGGATTTGGATTATAAGTAATAGTAACATTTATATATGTACAACTGAATTTTACCATACTAATGTAGTTATAAAGGATGATTTAAATACATTACCATTGGTATGCCCATTACTAAGACTGAGTTTAAGTGTATCAACTCAAACGAGCTTCAAGCCAATCCCAATTCTCGTTTCTATGGGAAACAATCAAATCAGTCGATCAAAAGAAAATCTAGCCTTGCAGATCGGCACTGCAAAAAAGCTTATTATTTTGATGATCGTCAGTTACTTTTTCTTTAAAAGCTTTAAGAAGAAAGCCTGCATACCTGGTACACTGTACTGTAATGTATCCATCCCACCAATTTTTAAAAAAAATTTTGCATGATTCTACAGTAGGTCCAGACACTGCGTAAGGAAATATCAGATACCCAACTCTCAGCTCAGAGTTTAAAATCCCATTTAGTTACTACCTGAGTGGTATTAGCTTAGTTTTCAGCTCAGATATATAATACGTTTAGACCAAACTTAACCATCTTAGTAATAGAAAAGCAGTAAAATTTGTATATACTGTCGAAATAAAAGTGTAGTAATTATTGTTATATTTAAAGCTCCTGTCAGCATAAGTTATTGAGTTATTCGGAAATTGTGTTTACAAGTTAAGTAACGATTCCAAGCTTTAAAATTGGGTTTGATTGATGATATTGGTACACATTTTTTGAAGCTTTTCCTAACGTATCTAATTTATAGTGATTGATTGGCATTGGTTAGCTGATTTTGAATATTATCCCCTTGAAAAAACATTTTCAACAATGCCTGGTATTTACCAATATTGGTTTTGAGCTTTAGAAAATGGAGTGTCATATACCCTTTCAAGTATATAATGTAATATTCAGTGAAAAGGGTGTATGATTGACATTTGTAATTACTTATATTAAATGAATAAGAGATAAACTTTATACATTGTCTAACACTCAAAAGTATTATAGATTGATGGTAACCTATAGCATGTAGACAATATACTATGGTATTGATACAATAAAATTATTATTAGTTTACAGTGTATCTGGATAGTAGCGCACCACCTGCCTAAGCTGCTCATACTAGTTCTGTAACATAAATAAATAGATTAGTCTTAAGATTAATTCGTATTTTGCGCCTTACTATAATTTGTGGATTAAGTAATAGACCACGCAATTTAGAGTTTCTATCTATAAAATACTGATACCGATAACTTTCTTAGCGTCTCGAAAACTTAATTTTTTTTAATAATACCACCCTTCCTCCACCTTTTATATAAGCTCATGTTGGAAAGCAGCCTGCTATATGTTATTTATACCTGAGTTGATACTTCCCTATATTTGTCAATTGTACTACTTTGTAAAGACCTATTCTTGGATTTACATCCCAATAAAAAACCATACTACAAGTAGCAAAAACTATTTAATAATATGGCAATTTTATAAGATCGATAGTTAATTGCACAACATTTTATTCAGACTACTGAAGGGACTATCCATGCATGTTAAATTACAAATATTAAGCTTACAGTACATTATAGTGTTTTGTTCACACAGAGGAATTAAAATGAGTAAACTCATGTTTTAGGTTGCTTAATTAATAAAGTACCAATGGTAATAGTGAATTCAATTTAATGTTGTCTTGACTACAATTGAAAGATTTCTGGTTTTCTTGCAATTTAAGACCCGAATATAAGCGTCAGATTAAATTGTTAATTAAACCTTTAACTGATAGCCATTTATTTTACTATATTAATGGTACCGGTATTATTATATATTATTAAGATGAGTTATGAATATATTCCAATTAAATAACTCAATCACGGATCCATATTGTACTGGTACATCCTTTGAGAAAAATTTAAAAAATTAAACTTTAATTTCTCGTTTCACTTTAATACTATGGATGGATATACGTGACTCTTATGAGCTTTAATTTAAGCTAGCTAACATTATACACTTACAACTTGTTGTACGTAATAAGAACATTGTGATAGACATCAATTTATTATATTACTTGTACAAGAAACACATGCATCCTTTCTTTTTTCGGATTTAGTGATTCTTAGTATTGATACAATTGACTGTTCTTTTTAGACACCCCGTTGCTATTAGAGATATGTTAATTATACCAATTGATTTAAGGAGTGCTATAATCTATTATATGTTTAGTGAATATAAAAAGCTAATTCGTATCTTTACTTTGTCCAGGAAACTATAAACGTCACTCGATGCAAACACTCAATTTATTCAAAATTAGTTGGAACACGTGTACAGGTTGTAATCTGTACAGCTACTGTAGTGTTAGAACGTTACAAGTTTTATTTAACTCATATACACAGTATTTATAAAAATTTAATATCCATTAAGATGCTATTAATACATGTAGATAACTGGAGTTGGAAAATTTAATTTCTATTCGATATCATTAACACAATATCTGATTGTAAGTCATATTTACATTATATGGATGTAACCACAATTAATGGTACCAATTAATACTGAAAAAGGATTCAGCGAAACTCTAATTTATAGTTTACCTTAATAAATTATAAGTAGGTGGTACAGTTAGTAACCAGTATGACGTTTATTATATTAAAACTAAAAACTTGCGATAATTATGATCCTGGATGTGGTACCTCAAAATACACCTTCAATCGAGGATCAATTTTTTTTAGCAATGTTTTAAACATTTACAAACATTATAAATGGTTACAAGTGTAGTACCAATGGTACAAGTGTAGCACAAGTGTGTAAGCCAATTCCTGAACTGGGTGGTACAGGTTAACAAAATTTAATATCCTGTATGTACAGTATATGATGGAACCTTAGTGTAAAGACTGGCAGTATCCAATTGGTAATATTCAACTACTCCTGCAATTTGCTTTTAATATGAGGGTTCCCTTGGCCGACTTTTTTTTTTAATACATTACCAATTGGTAATAGATTGGATATAACCTGCAGGCCGCTTTCACAGGGGCTGTTATGATCTGGATTCGGAACTTGTTATCGGTCAATGAGATAAGGTGCATGAGCCGCATGCAGGATATAAAACAAGCATACCTCACTAATGAAATTTGAAATTGGATGATACATGTAACTGAGTACCAGTGTGGTACGTTACTGGTAGTGTGTTGTTAAATGCATCACTAATACAATTTATTTATCATCGAAAGTACAGTGTAGTGATTTAATTGGTTAAAGCTGGACCTTCATATCCAAGTTTCAGTCAGTAATTGTATAGATAATGGGTTCAACGATATATAAACATGGTAGAATTAGTTGAAGATCCTTTTTCAAATTTGATTTAGATGAAAGTGATCTAGTTGGGATATACACGTACAAATATTGGTTACCGTTAACTAAAGAAAAGATTAGATAATGAACAGACTAAAAAAAAAAAAATCAAAACTTACCTGGTAGTTTGATTGTTTCGAAATTGTATAAAATTAAATTAGTGGATACAATTGTAATTCATTCTCCAGTATCTGCAGCAGATAAATCGAATCTCTTCGTTTATAATTGGGAAAAATGATTTAGCGACTCTAAATTTGATTTTACGTAGTACTGTTAATAAGAAGCTGACTTATTCATGGAAATTATAAGCGAACTTAATACATCAATACTGTAGTACAGTGTAATAGACTGAACAACCTAATATGATAAAACTCACAAACGCACAGGGGCACAAGCTAAACTAAATACCAGATAATGCTTATATGTGAAGTGACAATAAACCAGTATAAATCGCTTGATTCAGCTGTGAAAAACTATGTTACCTTATACTAGGTATACCTTGTAAATCCCAAAGTTTTATGTGACGGACTAACGGAACCTCAGGTTAATTTGATTTATTACTACAGTGATTTTCATTGAAAATGATTGGGCTGGGTTTGAATGATTTATACCATTAAACCTAATAGATATTATTTTATTTCATTCGAAAAAAACCCTTGATGTTGATTTTGTCCATATTAGTTTCTCAATATATTTAAATTGTTGCGTTAAAATTTTTTCCCTACTGTAATTCACGCCCACTGTGAATACTTGTATACCTGGTAATGTGTACAGGTATCCAAAGCTGAATCAAATGTGCCAGCTTATCGTTGTATCATATGATGAATAGAGATAATTAAAAAACACGCGTGAGCAGCAGCAGTGTCTTTCAGGCCAGGCAGCAAGCAAACGGGCGGCGTACCTTCTTTTTACCGATCCCCGATCTTAACAATTTACCATTACAGCCAGCCATCTTTCCCACTCAAGCATTGATAACAAATTCCATCATCTCTTTATTTTTACCCCCGCATTTTTGAGTTTTTCTGATGTTATCACAAAGAATTATCAAAACAAGGTTCAAAAACTTAGAAAAAAAAGACTCGTTTCTATTAATAATCATAGTATAAACTAAGCAAATAAGCTTAACAAATATGTATAGTCATTGTCAATAAACTACCTCAGGTACCATCTGGTTATGGCCATAAAAACTCTGTCAAAGAAAACTTTGTTCAATTGAAGATCATATCAATGATAGAAAGATCTTAAGAGGTATCACACACATGACAAACAGATGGTCAGCTTTTTTTTTTTTTTGTTAGATTAATTGTACAAATATAATACAGTTGCCAGGTATGATGGATACAACCTTCCCCGGAAAATTATAGATGAGCTTCACAGTTTTAGTGCTACATCAAAGGCCCTTTGTGTGGAGCAGAATATTCTATAAACAACAAGTTAATCCCTATAAGATTTAAACCATTACGTAATTGTTAATATAATGAAAATAAATATATTATCCGTATTCAATCTAATGCATGCTTCACGATCAGCCCGCTTTTATGGTTTTTTTAGGGTTTTAAAAAAATTAAACCTTTCGTCCGGTCAAACGGAATATTCTACAAGTACTGCTTACTGGTAAATTTTTTTTAACCTTTACTAGTAACAAAAAAACTATAATTTAATTCCATCTACAACCATTTATTATTTTTTTTAATCCTTCTTCTCCACTTTTTCATTATAAAACTGTCTCGATACCCCTAAAAATAATGCTATAACAAAAAAAACTACCATTTTTACAATATAATATGGATAATCAACAAATTAACAAAACAACTGAAAATATACTACAGAATTTACAAAATGGTTATAGTCTAGAGAAACTACTAGCAATGGATTTATCCAACTATTCATGTACAGATCATCCTCATTCACAGTTAACAGCGACTTGTTGTTCTGGAGCAGCGGGACAGTTATTAATCCATGAATTAAATTCATTAAATATTAAAAACATTTATCAAAACACTATTTATTATCGAAGAATGTCTCATAGAAGATTACAAGCATTACACAAACTAAACGACTCTATTGCATTAATATTTGAATCAACATCATTATTCCAACCACATTGGTTATTAAGATCCGTTAAATATAATTCAGACAATGAAGATGAAGAATATTACTGGGTAGAATGGCATGATACAATAAAAAAGGCAGAAGAAGCTTATTGTTCGAAAGAGGTTAATAATAACATAGATTTGGAATCAATATTAATGATCAAACAGCAACTAAGAAGATCGTTAAGTGATGAAGAAGATTTAGATGATGATGGATCAAGTAACAACTCTAGCGCTGATGAATCAATATCAGCTACATTTCATAATCCTTATGGTTATAATATTAACGCTACAAACAATTTAACGAAAGAACCTCATGTTTTGGAAAGCAATATTTACAATGAAGATGATGAATATTGGGCTCAATATGATAACTTTTTGGAATAGTTTTTTCTCTCCTATTTTTTGCATCTTTTTTTATTTATTTATTTATATTTTATTTATTATATTTTTTTAAGCATTATTTAGATATTCTTTAATGGTATTAACAATCAATAAATGATCTTCATCTTGTCTTAAACCACTAGCAACAATAACACCAACGACACCTTCCATACCATGAACTCTAATTGGGAATGCACCTCCATGGAATGCATAATCAACTTGATTTAAACCCATTGATTCTAAAGTTCTATTTTCAACTCTTGATTTACAACCCATGAAAAAACTTGATCTATTATATCTTAAAACAGTTCGTTTTTTTCTATCAATCCAACTTTGATTATCTAAAGATGCTCCAGGTTTACTTAAAGTATGGAAAAAAACTTGGCCATTATCTCTTGCAATATGAATAGCAACTGGCTTATTGAATTGTTGTGCGTTTTTTCTTAATAAATTACCCAATTCCCATGCAACATTGGCATCGAATTTGTTTAAAATACATTGTTCTTCATGTTGATCTAATGTAGATAACTTTCTATCGTTAGTTTTGTATTGTTTTTGCTTCAACTTACTTCTAAATCAATTGCTAAACTCATTGTTATTGTTATTTCTTGTTCTCTTTTTTATTTTTTTTTTTGATGGTGTTCAAAATTAAGTGCGATTTTTTACACCTTTATACTTTTTAATTTTTGGTGATGTATAAAATTACATCGCCAGCCGGAAAAACTCTATTGTTTCGGGATCTTAAATGCAATGATCCCATGAAACATTAAAGCATGGTAAAGTACTTGTAGTTTTGAATCATCAATGCTTGTAACAAGACACTAAATTCTATAAATTCTACATGAGAGAAAAAAAAGACAAATTTAAATAAATAATAAAAAAAATATAATTAATTGTAAATATTTATACATAAAAAAAATCATTGTAAATATATAAAAAAATCCCCCTAAAAAAATAATAACAAAAATAAATATAAAAGAATAGAATAAATGTTCAAACAATTGCAATAAAAACAGAATAAAAACCTAAAAAGAATAAATTGTTCATAATAATAATAATGTAAATATGGTAATTTTTTTTTTTTTTTTTTTTAAATTAAAATGGCAAATGCAACACCAAATGCTAATAATGCAGAAACACCAGGTCTTGATGCGCTACCTTGAGCTGGTTCATTTGGAGGTAATTCAGCAGCTTGTTCTGATGGTTGGGCTGGAGGTGGTGATTCTGGTTGACTAGTTGGTGCAATACATGGTGGATTAGAACATTCGCCATTTTGTGGATTTGGTTGTTCTGGAGCAGCTGGACCAACTGGAGTACATTCAGCACCAACACAAACTGATGCTGGAGAACCTGGTTGAGCTGGTGCAACAGTAGCACCTGGAACTGCTGGAGCACATTCTTCACCTACACAAACACTTGGAGATGGTTTACCAGGAGCTGGACTTGGAATTGATTCACCTGGTGCTGCTGGAGTACAGATTTCACCAACACAAACACTTGGAGATGGGGCTGCTTGTGGAGTTGGTACTTCTGGAGCTTCAGGAGCTTCAGGAGCTTGTTGTTTTGGTGCTTCAGGAGCTTGTTGTTTTGGTGCTTCAGGAGCTTCTGGTAATGGTGCTGGTGCTTCTTGAGTTGGACCAACTGGAGTACATTCAACACCAACACAGACTGAAGCTGGAGCACCAGGAGATGGTGGAGCAATAGTAGCTTTTGGAGCAGCTGGAACACATTCTTCACCAACACAGACTGATGGAGTTGGTTTACCTGGAGCTGGACTTGGAATTTCTTTACCTGGAGCAGCTGGTGTACAGATTTCACCAACACATACAGATGGAGTTGGGGCAGCTTGTGGGGTTGGTGCTGGTTGTTTTGGAACTTCTGGTTGTTCTGGAGTTGGTTGTTTTGGAGCTTCTGGTGATGGAGCAGGAACTTCTTGAGTTGGACCAACTGGAGTACATTCAACACCAACACATACTGAAGCTGGTGCACCAGGAGATGGTGGAGCAATAGTAGCTTTTGGAGCAGCTGGAACACATTCTTCACCAACACAGACTGATGGAGCTGGTTTACCTGGAGCTTGAGTTGGAATTTCTTTACCTGGAGCAGCTGGTGTACAAACTTCACCAACACAAACTGATGGTGATGGTGCTTCAACATGTGGTTGTGGTTTAACTGGTGATTCAGCAGGAGCTTTTGGAGATGATGGGGCTTGAGCAGTTTCAGGTGGAGCCACAGATGGTGCGGCTTGTTGTGGTGGGGTAGTACCAACTGGAGTGCATTCAACACCAACACAAACACTGGCTGGAGCACCAGGAGATGGTGGAGCAATAGTAGCTTTTGGAGCAGCTGGAACACATTCTTCACCAACACAGACTGATGGAGCTGGTTTACCTGGAGCTTGAGTTGGAATTTCTTTACCTGGAGCAGCTGGTGTACAAATTTCACCAACACATACAGATGGAGTTGGGGCAGCTTGAGGAACTGGTGCTTGAGGTGATTCTGGAGTTGGAGCTGGTGCTTCTTGAGTTGGACCAACTGGAGTACATTCAACACCAACACAAACTGAAACTGGAGCACCAGGAGATGGTGGAACAATAGTAGCTTTTGGAGCAGCTGGAACACATTCTTCACCAACACATACCGATGGAGATGGTTTACCTGGAGCTGGAGTTGGAATTTCAATGCCTGGAGTTACTGGAGTACAAAGTTCACCAACACAAACACTTGGGGTTGGAGCTGCTGGTTTTGGAGATGCTGCTGGTGCAGTTGGAACAGCTTGTGGAGCAGTTGGAATTGGTTGACATTCTTCACTAACACATACACTTGCTGGTACAGTACCTTTTGGTGGTACAACACTACCACCAGATGGACAAGGTGTACAAATAGTTTCAACACAAATTGATGGAGTTGGAGCACCTGGACTGGCTGGAGTAATTGGAACACCTGGTTGAATTGGTGTACAGATTTCTTCAACACAAACACTTGGGGTTGGAGCTGGAGCAGTAGCCTTTGGAGTAGCAGCTTGTGGTTGAGGTTTTGGTGATGTTTCTGGAATTGATGGACCAACTGGTGTACATTCTTCACCTACACAAACAGATGCTGGGGCACCTGGAGCTGCAGGAATTACAGTAGCACCTGGACTAGCTGGTGAGCAAATTTCACCAACACAAACTGATGGAGTTGGTTGACCAGCTTTTGGTGATGGAATTACTCTACCTGGACTAGCTGGGGTACAAACTTCACCAACACAAACACTTGGAGTTGGAACTGGAGCTACTGTTGCTTTTGGTGCAACTGGAGTTGCAATTGGTTGACATTCTTCACTAACACAAATACTAGCTGGTGAAGTACCTTTTGGTGGTACAATACTGCCACCAGATGGACATGGTGTACAAATTTCTTGAACACAAATTGATGGAGTTGGAGCACCTGGACCTGCTGGTGTAATTGGAATACCTGGTTGAGCTGGTGTACAGATTTCTTCAATACAAACTGATGGTAAAACAGATGCTGATGGTTTAGTTGGAGCAACAGGAACAGCTGGAGTAGCAACAGGAACAGGAACAATTGGTGTACAGTCACCATTAACACAAACTGGAGTAGCAACACCACCTTGAGGAATTGCAACTGGAACTGGAGTAGCACCTGGAGCAACTGGAACAATTGGAGCTGGTTGAGTAACACATTCACCAGTGATACAAACTGGTGCAATTGGAGCTGGACTACTTGAAACAATTGGTAAGCCTGTTGATGGTAATTGACTGCAAACAGAAACTGGTAAATATCGACAGGTTGAACATGGAACTGGTGATCCTGCAGACATTGTTGACCAAGTTTGACAATATGAAGTAACTGGTGGTGGTGATGGAGGTGCAGTATATGTACACCATGGTGACATAACAGTAACAGGAGTGTTACTAACAGTAGTGGTGACAGTATTACAGCCAGTAGCAAATACACAGAATGGACAAGGAGTAACAACTGGTGCACAATTAACACATTTTGGAGTAATAGTAACAACTGGCATAGTTGGACAAATTACTGTAGTAGTAGTAGCACAATAATTTAAACAACAATTTGTAATAACTTTTGTAAAAGTTAAAATTGGACATAAAATTGGATCAACCCATAATCCAACTGCAATATTAATTGTAATTGGTAAAATAATTGGTACACCCAATTCAATTGAAATAGTAGTAACTTCAGTAACTTTAATACCAGTAGAAATAATAACTTTTGGATCCATAACTGCAGCGGCAGCAAGAACAGTTGCTACTGGTGTAGCTCTTACAGCAACTAATGATTTTGGATCTGGTGTAACAACATCTTTAGTAATAATTGGAGCTGGAACTGGAGCAGTTAAAATTCTTGCTGATGGATTTGGTGCAATTCTTGATAATGTTAATAATCTATTATCTCTTGTTGCATTTAAAGAATCTGATGTTGATAAGGTGATTGATGCAGTTAAATCAGTTGAAGCTGAACCAGTATTAGAATTAGTATTTGAACCAGTTGTTGAAGTTGATTCAGTATTAGTACCTGTTGATGTGGTACTATCAGTAGCAGTAGTATCAGTATTTGAACCAGTAGTTGTTGCAGATTCTGTGTTAGTACCAGTGGACTCTGAACCAGTTGATGATGACAATCCAGTGTCAGTGGATGAGATTGTAGCAGGCAATGGCATAATTCCTGCACCAGTTTCTGTACCATTACCAGTAGATGAAGCACTTGGTGAGTTACTAATTGACAATGAACCTGATGATGATGATAATAATGAAGTATCAGTATTAGTACCAGTAGTTGCAGTATCAGTATTAGTACCAGTAGATGATGATCCACTATCAGTACCAGTTGTTGAAGATCCAGTACCAGTTGATAAAGATTCAGTACCACTAGTTGATGAGCCAGTTAAAGATTCAGTATTAGTACCAGTAGTTAAACTATCAGTTAAATCAGTACCAGTTGCAATTGTAGCTGGAATTGGCATAATTCTACCATCTCTTGTAGCATTACCAGTTGATGATTCAGTTGGAGTGTTATCCATAGTACCTGATGAAGTAGAACCACTAGACAATGGTGTATCAGTGACTGATGATGATGATGATGATGATTGTGAAGCAGCAGTTGATGAGCCACTAACTGATTGTGAGGTTGATGAGCCACTAATTGATCCAGATTCAGAACTAGTTAATGGGTTGGTTGATGAGACTGAAGTACCTTGAGATTCACTGATTGAACTTGATACAGATTCTGTATTAGTTCCAGTAGATTCTGATTCTGAACCAGTTAATGATGATGCAGTATTAGTGGATGTGATACTACCAGGTAATGGCATAACATCAGCACCAGTTTCAGTACCATTACTAGTAGATGAAGCAATAGTTGACATTGAAGACATTGATGATGCACTTGGAGAACTAGATACTGATAAATCAGAACTAAAAGATTCACTTGACAATGATGATGATGATGCAGTTGGTGATCCAGAAATTGACAATGATCCTTCGGAGCTTAATGAAGCTACACTTGTTGAAGCACTAATAGATTCTGATCCTGTTAAAGAAACACTTGATGAAGCAGTTGGTAAACTACCAATACTAGTTGAATCTGTAGTTGACATAGTGTTACTAGCACCTTTAATATTCATATCTGAATCTTCAGTTGATAATGATTGACTTAAAGTTGATAATGATTTTAATGAAGTTGTTGTTAATGTAGATTCAATTGATTCAGAATTAGTTGGAGATCCTGATGGTGATTCAGTGTTGGTTGATGAAGCTGATAATTCAGTATTAGTTAATGGATCAACAGATGCAGAACTTCCTAATGAACTAGATAATTGAGTTACTGAACTTTCAGGTGTACCAGTAGATGATTGAGTTGTTGAAATAGCAATTGAAGATTCAGTATTAGTTGCAGAAGCAGTAGTGGTGAAACTATCAGTGGAACCTGTTGAAATACTTTCATCATTAGATCCAGTTGTTTCAATATAACTTGATGAAGATTCAGATGCAGTTGGTGAACCTGATGGTAATTCAGTAGACAATGGTGATGATCCAGATGCAGATGGTGAACCAGATGGACTTGATTTAACAGCAGTAGATTTAACACTTGGTGATGATGATTTTGTAACGCCAATGGCAGCATTCTTTACACTAGCAGTTGATTCTGTAGCAGTTAGTTGAGTTAAAGATTGTGATGATACTTCAGATTCAGTAGTTGATGCAATTAATGATTCACTTGGTGATCCAGATAATTCTGATTGTAAAGATTGAATAGATTCAGTGGAGATAATAGCTTCAGAATCAGTTAATGAGGCTGAGACTTGGCTAGTACCTGCAGATTCCAAACTAGCTAATGAGACTTCGTTGGAACCTGTACTTAAATCAGTGGTAGTTGGTGTTTCTTGTGAAGAAGCAATAGTACTTGATGATTTATCTGGCATTGAAATATCAGAAGTATAGATATTAGATGGTGTAGCATTATCTGGGATAGATTCAATAGCATCTCGGAAACTTGTTGTACTTGATTGAGATACTGAATCAATTTGAGTAGAACTTGGGGTAACACCTTCAGTTGGAATTTTTGAAATATCAACAGTAGCCCATGGATCAGTTTCATCAGATGCTAATGTTCCTTTTGGTGAACTAGGAGTACTTTTTGCTTTCTTATCAGAATTTTTTCTAGTTTGTTTAGAAGTAGTTGTAACATCAGCAGCAACATCATCATTAACTTGTTCAGTAGTAGATTGTTTAATAGTTAATGTTTCTGATTTAGATTTAGCAGATGGTGAACCAGAAATATCAACTGATTTGGCTGAAGGAGAACCTTTTGGAGTTGAAGTAGTAGAAGCAACAATTGATTCTTTAGCGTCTTTGTTATTAGTAGTGATAGATTCAGCTGTTGTTGATTCAATTGGTTCTTCAGATGTAGCAGATGGTGAATTTGATTCACTTGATTCAGATTCTACTTCAATGGATGAAGTTGGTTCAATTGGTTTAGTTTCTTCAGCATTAGTGGTACTTGGTTCAATTGCTTCTTCTGAAGTGGTAGTAGCATCGGCGGCACTATCAACTGTTTCACTTGCTTCAGCTGGGGAAGTTGATTCTTTAGTTGGAGTATTAGATACTTGTTCAATTTCACTTAACTTTGGTGATGATGATACACTTGCTTTACTAGTTGCTTGATCAATATTAGCATCTGGTGATTGAACTGATTCACTTGTTGGCTGAATAGATTTAGCTGCAGAATCATCTTCGGTTGTTTGTGCAACAGTACTTGGGGCAATAGAACTTGGACTATCTTCTGATGGTGATGCTTCTGGTGTACTTGAAGCTTGTTCTTCAGCAGTTTTTGGTACATCATCAACAGATGTTGCTTCATTTTCTTCAATTGGAGTAGATGATTCAGGTTCTTCTTCAACAGGTGTAGAACTTGGTTGTGATTCTGGAACAGTTGTTTCAGGTTGGTCTTCAATTGGAGTTGATGATTCAAATTGTTCAATTGGAGCAGAAGTTGGTTCAATTTCATCAGCTAATTCAGAAGTTGGTTGACTATCCTCAACTGGTGAACTTGGTTGATTTTCTTTAGATGGTTCAGAATTTGGTTGGCTATCTTCAACAGGTGTTGATATATTTTCTTCACTATCAGCATTTGGAACAGCAGTTGGTTCATCTAAATTTGTTACACCCAATGCAGTTAAAATATTTTCAGTTGGAGAACTATCAGCTTTTGGTTCTGGAGTTGGACTATTATCAGCTTGAGCTTGTTCAGTTGGACTATTATTAGCTTGAGCTTGTTCAGTTGGAGTATTATCAACTTCTGGTTGTTCAGTTGGACTATTATCAGCTTTTGGTTGTTCAATTGGAGTATCATCATTAGCTTGTTCGGCTGGTGAATTGTCAGCATCTTGTTCTGGAGTTGGACTGCTGTCAACTTCTTCAGCTTGTTGTTCAGTTGGACTACTATCAGCATTATCAGATTGTTCAGTTGAACTACTATCAATATCTTCTAACTGTTCAGTTGAAACGTTGTCAACATCTTGTGATTCTTCTTTTGAACTATTATCAGTATCTTCTGGTTGATCAGTAGGTTGCATATTTTTTTTATTTTTCTTTACAGTACCAGTACTTGTAGTAGTACTGCTGCTGCTGCTGCTGATACTACTAGTAACTTTTTTATGAACAATTTCTTCTTCAGGTTGACGTTTAACAAATGGTCTGAATACCATATTATTAAATCGATGAGGCTCTTGTTGATCGTTTGCTAAAGCATTATTTGGTGTAAAACCCCGCTGGCCAGTAGCTGCTGCATTTGCAGCTGCTAATAACGCAGCAATTGTTGGTGCGTTGATGATCATAATATAATTACAATTAGTTGATTAATTGATTAAAATAATAAAAAGATGGTTGAATTGACTTTAAACTTTGATTTAGTAACGATCGGCTGAAGTTTGAAAATGTCTAATTTGTATAATTTAAATTGAAAACGAAAGTATAAAATCTATAATAACTTGTTAGTTCAATTGTTCTTTTTTTTTTTTTAATTGTATTAATAAACTTACCCCACACACACTCTAGAATATAGCTTGGTGATGTAAGATTTGTCGAAAATTTGTTGGTTTTTTTTATAAAGTTTGTCGATATGCTACAAATAGATAGCTGTAATGAGCAAGAAAGAAGGAAAAAAAAAAAAAAAAAATTGAATAAGATTTTTGGAGGAATTGATGTTGTTTATATAAGAATTAAATATTTATTGAATAATTATTTTTCATGTTATGTAAATAATATTATGTATATTTTTTTTTCAACCCTACTTTTTTTAGAAAGAAGGTTTTTATTTTTAATTGGTATGTCTTTTTTTTTTTGAAAAAGAAATGGCTAGAAGATGTAAATGTTCGTGGTGGTAATTATTATTTACAATGTTTATTTGTTTGTTTGTTTGTTTGTTTTTTTTTACCTTTCAAGTGTAAGCTAATCTTGCCGGTATTTATTTTTTAAAGTTATAAAGTCTAATTGATGGTTAAAATCACTTAGTAATGATTAAACCTGGTGGTATTATCAGTAGTTTTTTAAGCATTTTTTACCTATAGTAGTAAAGCTTAAAAAATACCAACTCCTTTGACAAAAATAGCTTAAAGTTTTGTATTTTTTTTTATTATAAATGTTTGAAACCCTTCAACCCAGCCGTGTCTTAGATTCTAAGACATTTACAATGAAATGCCTGCAGACTCAGAGAGCAAAAAAAAAAATCCTCGGTTTGTAAAAAACGCGTGGAAATGTGATTCTGGTACATCAAAACTTTATTTGTATTATGAGCCTAGGATTGGGTGGCTGTTTTGTTTTGTTTAGATTTTAGCAGGGACAGAATTTTGATAGTAGTAAAGTTTGAGGTCTATATCAGATATTGTTATTATAGGTAGCAAATCAAGTCAGTAATCATAATAGACCCTGCTGCAGTAACAGGAGTTCATGCACATACATGTACTTGTGCATAAATTTTTCTCTTATCAAGGCTTTTAAATCAGATGTTTGTCTATTGTTTATATATATGTCAAGAAGAAAAACAATGTTAACATAACAAACCCATTTTACAACATTCAGGTCTTTTCTTTTAAAAAAATGGAATTTTTGAAAATATCATATTAACGAAATAAATTAATCGAGAATTTTTATTCTTTATAATATAATATTATAAATTCTCTCTTATTGGCTAGAAAAAGGTCCTACCACTCTCGGTTACATTGAAAAGAAGAACAAAAAAATTGTATACAATTTTTTTTGTATTTCATATTATTATCTTAAGACCCTATCGCTATTAATAGAAATATTTTCTTAGCAAAATAATCGGATTTTTTTTTCTCTGTTTCATAACAGTCCAGATATACCAGGTAGTTCTTAAGAAAAAAATATTATCAATTAAGCATACTAATATATCATTTCCCATACTTCTCGTCGTGAATGTTCTATTTATTATACATACAAGTATTCTGTATTTACGAAACAAATGACAGCATCACATATTCTATATAGGACATATAATCAATGTCATTTATCAAATGTATAACAGCCTTTAGTTATAATTCTGATTGAGTGGAATTTTTCAACCACTTCATTTCTAAGAATAATTATATATATGTTTTTAGGTAATCAAAATAATATTTATGAGATGTCTATATGCAAGATTGAAAAGCTGCATATATAATACAGTTTAGAAAATAAAAATGTGAGGCTTGCCCTTTGGAAGCCTCTTCAGAATCTTCAATGCTTAACTTACCAGCTAATAGCTTAATTATACTACTAGCTTGGGCTACAAAGAATTTTTCTCAAAATGTCTTAATGCCTTAATGAAAATATCCTGTTGCTTGTTTTTGTTGTCACACAGTCTTTTTTCCACCCTTTACCGTTAACAATAATTATAATGTAAACGGCCAGTACGGTATCCTGATAATTAGACAGTATCTTTAGTCAGTGGGCACAACCTCGCCAAAGAAGAAACTCATTTATTTTTTAAGTAATCTAAGGATATAGATATTTTATAGTTAATATTATCCGAAAATATGTCATATCATTACAACACTTGGGTGTATAAAAGCGCGAATAAAAAGAAAAAAATCACGCATCAGAATTTTTTTGATAATTATATAATACTAATAAATAATTATTTTTAGAAGATTACCATGGTATGGTAGGTACTAGTATTTTGAGTTTTTTCTCTCAATTCAACTACCAAGTGGTAATAGTATAATTAAATAAGAAAGATAATAAAATATTATACATACCCCCGTACGTAAGGTTATCCCTATAATTATATGAAAACAACCATCCAGGTAGTTTAATGCAGCTTAGTAACTGGTAGCTATTAATAAAAGGTTACGGAAAGGAATTATATTATTTAAGATAAACTCTTTTTTCAAAAAAAAAAAAAAAAAATGGATTATTTTTTACAGCACAGGGTGTAGTTTCTAATTGATTTTTTAATTAAATGATAGGTGGTAAGCTAAAAAAAAAATTTAAAAGAGCAAAAAGCTTGTAAAAGTCAACTTGGGGAATAGAATAATTGTGAATGGTTACATATAAAACATAATGTGTAGGTAGATTCTACAGATAATACTTGGTAGATCGCGATATGACGAATAGATAAATGAAGATCCCTTTTGTGACGCGGTTTGAAAAGAGAAAAACCGTTGCAGATCTTAAAATGATAAATAAACGGTTTTATCATTCATACTAAATTTTAATCATAAGAAAGATAAATGCAGCATGCTGAGCAGAAAAAACGAAAAAAGGCTTTGATCCCTTTAAGGCACATGGTTTCAAATATATGGCACTAAATTAGAAAGGAGAGCATGACAGTACAGCAGTCATACTCGAGAATAGCTGGAACATTTTATGTAGGGTGATTGATATTTTGATATGATCCCTGTGGAGACTCCAATGTATTGTTATATTATACCATGGTGCTACGTGGGATTACAAGTTCTACTGTTCAAGCTTAAATTACGACTGTTATAAGCCGGATTTGGCTTTTATTACACTTTGGAATTTATTATTTGTTGGAAAAAAAGAGTATGTGTGATTAAATAAATCCCACAAATTGAAATACAACAAAGAGGCTGTATTATGCCGGCAATAGGCTAATATGGACAATAGATTATCAATATACCATATATTTAAATTAGTTTAAGAATCTAAAAATATACGTGGCTAGCTAATTGACTCGAAAATCTCAGGGTCTTTTAATGATTTAATTGTAAATTATCGGTGGTTGTACTTGATTGTGTGGCTGGTTCAAAAACTGATGATGTATTGTTTTCACGACACGTATAGCCAGTGTACAACTACAGCTTAAAGCACTCCTAAACTTGTCACAAGAATTAAGTCAAAAAGCTTGTTAGAGCTTTTACCCTGTGTGTAACTTTAGTGGCGCCTCCTTCTAGCCTGAATTTTTGAAATTATTCTTAGAGGCTACAAATTCTCTATGGAGGCTGTCAACAAAGCATCATAAATCGGATACATAAAAATTTATACTGTCACCAGCCTGGGGTCGTATTAAGGATCTAAAATAAGGTTTAGTTAATGTTTCGGAAGATCGGGCAGGGATTTGTTTGTCAAAAAAAAAAAAAAAAAAAAAAAAAAAAAAAAAAAAACATAAACTTTAAAGAACCTGAGTTTACTACACAGTGTACACCTGAGTGTCTAGATCTTCAACACAACGCCAACAAGGTTAGTTAACGAGTGAAAAAACCTTAGAATTAAATTGAGCGGAGAGGTTAGAAATCTTATTTGATAATTTAATTTTTTATGTTCATCTCAAGGTATGCATCCAGGTAATCTTTGGATGTTTGTTTTATAGACATGTGTAGTCAGGCACAATGTTAGTCAATTTTGACTTGATACCTGAGGTATCTACCGGCCGTTGTCATGATCGACAGTCATTGATAAGATAATAGGGATAAATTGCATTATTTTGTATGATGAGGAGGAAAAATTGGAATACAGGAGTATAATTTAAAGGATATTTCAGTTGGTTGATGATAACAAACTTCTATGTAGTAACTATTAAAAAATAAAGCAAAAGTTGTGCTGAGAACAAATCAATACATCTTGTATCAGAGATGAGTTTTTTTTTATTATTTATGATGCATTGAGATGACAATTTTTCGAGAAATTTTCTATAATATTAATAATATTAGAATTAAAATAAAAGTTAGCCAAATTATTATTAATGATACCAGGTTTTATCTCGAATCTTAGGTTTTAATTTAACATCCAATTGAATGATTTATTATTTGTAAAAATCGACAGACAACTACTACATTATGTAAATTATAGGATCTCACCCGCTTAAGTGTTTAGCAAAAAAAAAAATAGGTGGCTAGTTCGTCTAACAGGGTGTCAAATGTATGTCT
This sequence comes from Blastobotrys capitulatus, assembly GCA_030564325.1. NCBI lineage: Eukaryota > Fungi > Ascomycota > Dipodascomycetes > Dipodascales > Trichomonascaceae > Blastobotrys > Blastobotrys capitulatus. The sequence goes on along the minus strand of JAJLUL010000054.1, from coordinate 4,830 downwards.
GAACATATTTTTTTAGTCTCGAAAAATACAGTTTTTTTATTCTCAGTGCGTGGACAATGCCAGATAATTGAAAGAAAAGTTGATTGATACCAGGTAGGTCATCGTTATTACTTGGGATTTCAATTACAGATTGTTAGTAATAATGGATAATGACATGTAAATTTTGAGATATGATAAACGATGACATGATTTTTTGATTTTTTGATTTTTTAATTAATTTATTTATTTAATTGCATATAATCTATTAATGGCAGATAAAAGTTGTTAACAAATATATGGTATGCTTATTTCTAAGATGATTGTATCCTAACCGCTTTACATCACCTCTGCTCTTTAATAGAGAAACTAGTAAAAAAAACAGAACCCATGTACTTTGTATTCAACCTTGTAGACTTTCCAATTACAGTAACCAAACCAACATAGAAATTCATATATTTTTACTATAGTAACATGTAGGAACTACCGTAGTTAGCTGAGCTCAAATTTGAAATAATCTACTCCCTCTTAGCACACAAAGTTTTATATGCAAGCATAAATTTCCCGTCTATGGAAGTAAGTCTAATTCATGAAATGAAAATGATATAAAAACCAAATTAACAAGCCCTGATTTTTTGATCTTAGGCTAATTATAAAAAATTTAAAATATTGTTGGCATATCAAGGAACCGATGTAAGAACATAAAGCCTAATTTACACAGGATATACTGTATACAATTATACGTGCATTCAAACATTCTTACCTCCCTGCTTTAAATAGATTTAAAAACAAATTTAGCCATCAATGGTACTTTATTTGAAAAAGCTGTAGGTATTGATATCTAAGGTTAAAGCGCTCACTGTATAAAGTAAGTATAGAGTATGTACATGTACAATCTTATTTAACTTAATTCGGTTCATTCCAAACGAGCAAATTATAATTTTCAAGCTATTGATATTATATTGAAAAGCATTGTAAAGATTAAAGGTGCATGACGAAAAGCCTTTGAATGTTACTCAAGGTATTATTATACAATACTATTTTGCTACCATATAGTACCACGAGCTTTAAGCTCTTTAAACGAAATAGATCATGACAATCTTATAAAGGTAATGATATATAGAACCAGTTAAGTTCGATTGTACATAAGCTTGAACTTACTTAAAGGAAAAGGTTTGAATATAAACGGCCCGAAAATATTTTAATATTATATTTGTAGTTTATTTATAGAAACATAATGACATATTGTTTATAATAACTTAATCAGCTAATTCATGAAAGCATTAAAATCAAAGTAGAGTTCTAACGTTCTAGTCCATAACATTGCATATATTACTGGTGTCCTCATTTGGATAGATTTTTAGTAACAAGATTGTAATTTTTTCTTAGTTCCTTAAATCTAAAGTTTCAGAACAGAGGGGACCTTTCAATGCCAGGTTCCTACGTTAAAATTTACTAATGACACTTGATGATACAACAAATTATTATGTTATCTTAACTCAAATGCCCAGATCTCTGAGCCAATATCTCATGTTTAATAGTTTTAAATATTACTACATATAATACCAGCTAAGTATTCGACGTCTATATATATATACAGTATATATTTACCACCTATTACTAGTTGCGTTACATAAATACTTCTTTTACATTGCCCGATGTCATAGCATAACATTTTAGACTTCTGAATTATTCAAATCTCAACATCGGTACTTGTTTCTTTGTTGTCATCGAAAACTAAATTATCATAATCGTAATGATCATATCAGGTACATAAGCTATTATATCTATCTACAATTGTACATTGTACAACTGAAGCCTGAATTCCTTGTGTAATAGATTCAAGCCGCACACAGCCTAAATAATTCAAAGCTTAAAGGAATCCGACCCGTCTTAAACTCTAATATTACCAGTACTTAAACCTAAAACAGCTTAAAGCTCAACTACAACTTTCGAAAATACCGACAACCATCATATAGACATTTTAAAAAAAAACGGCAAAAGGAACAAAACAATTTGAAAGGATTTTATACTTTTTTTCTTCTTTTTTATTAATAATTAATATAGATACATGAAAAAAAAACTTTTTTTAATTTTGATAGAATTTTTTCTTCTACTTTTCTTTATGCCATAATAAAAAAAAAAATTTAACAGTAAAGATTAAATAATTTATCGGAATCGACCATCAGCTTCTAAACAATATTCAATTTCATCATTCCATCGAGAACCATTTAATAATAATTTCTGTTTATTATAAAGTAGTTCTTCTCTGGTTTCTGTAGAATATTCAACATTTGGAGTTTCAACAATTGCATCAACAGGACATGATTCTTGACAATAACCACAGTAAATGCATTTAGTCATATCAATATCATATCTAGTAGTTCTTCTTGAACCATCAGCTCGTTCTTCTGCTTCAATAGTAATAGCTAAAGCTGGACAAGCAGCTTCACATAATTTACATGCAATACATCGTTCTTCACCAGTTGGATATCGTCTTAATGCGTGTTCACCTCTAAATCTTGGGGAAACTGGACCTTTTTCAAAAGGATAATAAATTGTATATGGTGCTCTAAAATATTGTTCCAAAACAACATACATCCCTCTCATCATTTCTGCTAATAAAAACCATTTAGTTGCTTTATCTAATGCACTTTCATGAGATTCTTCCCAAGTTGGAGGTCTATGAATTCGGAAACCAGCTGGTGGTGCACCTGCACTGACTGATTTATTTGATGAAGTTGATGATAATTGTCGACTTAATGAAGCGTTAATAACTGGTACTCGACGGTTAAATAAACCTAAAGTCGATGATGATCGAGTTGCTAATCCTCTAAACATTCTTTTGTTGTATATGTGTGTATATATTATGCTATTAGTATAATTTAGTTAGTCGACACACAGATCAATCAATTAATATATATTTATTGTTGAGCTGGTTAATTATAAATAAAAATGTGTGTGTGTCAAAATTTTTCGTTTTTTTAACAAAAACTTTGAAAATATTGGATAATTTTTTTTCTTCTTCTTATTCTCTGGTTATTGTGGGTGGAATTTTTTTTTTTTTCTTGAAAAAAAAAAATTGGGACTTTATTAATAAATTGGTTGAATTCTTATTGGCTGGCGCAAGTATTGCGGTTGCTGGGGTGTCTGAGATCTGCGGCTCGCCATTTTTCAATTTTCGTGGTGCTTACAAATTACGATAACATTATTGGGTTAAACTCTTGATAGTTTAAAGCATGCATAGTTGTTTACACTATTTACATTGATTTGAATTATTTTTGTAAATTTGATGGAATATATTATTATATTAGGTAAATAAATAAATAAAATAAATGCTAAAAGTTTACTATACTCGAATAATTTCGAGAAATATCTATTGAGTGTACATTAATGGTTGTACTAGTTTCTTTGTTAAGGCCTTTAGCAGCGTATGTTGTACAAAGCCCTTGTTTGGTTGTTTTGTGCAAGAATAAGTTTAAATTTTTTAAATTATCAAGTTAGTCGATAATAATTTTTTTTTAAAAAATAAAGCTTTTTATTTTTCATCTTCAGAATCTGATTCTTCATAATCAGCTGGAGCTAAACCAGGCGTTAGACCAGAGGTATCAAAACCTTCATAATCTTTCTTCTTTTTCAATAAACTTCGTTTACTATTATCTTTTTTAGAACTATTCTTATTAATTTTTTCATTTCTTCTTTCAATAATCTTTTGTTGCCATTCTAATAGTTCATCATTTGGCCTAAATGCTCTTTTTGGTTCATTATCTTCTTCTTTAGATTTATTTAATTTTTTTTGTTTATTTCTTGGATTTTTCTTCTTTTTGACACCTTCTGCGTTTAAATTTTTGGTTAACAATCGATCTAATGCCCCAGCCATTTTCTTCTGTTCTTGTTAATTCGAATAATTAATGTTTAGTAGGTTACTATTTTTGTAAATTTTGATCAAATTTTTTTTTTTTGATGATAAAAAATTTTTTTTTCTTCGATCCCAACCTACCTACTGTAGATGAAAATGATAAGGTGAAAAGAAACGAAGCTTAGAGCTCGCGCGTGCACGCGGCCCCTGAAATACAATTTTTTACACAAACAAAATCAATCAATACGCAGTTAAAAAAAAAAAACTTTAAAGATTTAAAGTTTCAATAGATCTGGTACCATTATTATGGTAAAAAAACCATGCTCCAGCTTGAGGGTTTTATAGAGGTTAAAGGTGGACATTTGAGATGAATTCATGATATTGAATGATACTAGATCAAAAATTAAAAAGAATAGACGATTCTAATGAATCGTATTCATTCAAATGCCGCTGCCTAGAATCGAACCAGGGTCTGCTCGGCCACAACGAGCTGTACTAACCACTATACTACAACGGCTTGTTAAATTTTTGACGAGACCACGAAAATTGAGGATGGTTTTAATCAGTAAATTGAAGCTAAAAATGCGGATTTTTAGGGGTTTTTATGGATTTAAACTATTCAATTGGTTTAATATGCTCTTTTTTAATATATAAATGTATTTACTTTCTTAATTCCACATAAATTGGGCTGGTGGCACACGATTGTTTATGGTGGGTGCTGAAAAAAAAACATGCCGACGACAGTATTTCGGTTGGACAGCTCAAAAAAAGTTAGTTATAGATATTGGCAGATTGTAATACGTATCTTCGCTAAGCTCGTACCTCGCTACGCCAAAGATGGTTGGAGGTGAAACCAGTGGGCTATGAAACTTGACAAAGTTTGCAAATCTTAAGCGAATTCCCGCTTATAAATCGTTGTTATTGATTATTATTATTTTTGCTCAAAGTCGCAGAAGTGTTGAACTTTTCAGTTCGAAATTTTTGATAAAGTATAA
>JAJLUL010000053.1:97511-118859 GCA_030564325.1 Blastobotrys capitulatus | reverse complement strand
ACACCAAACCCACCCATCAGCTAACTCTTACTAACAATTGTTATTTAATACCTTCTGTGCCCAATAGGTTACTTACATGTTGTTTATTTGGCTAGCGTTAGTATGGCCAGGGCATGGAGACCGGTCTTAGTGAACTAACGTTTATCATAATGATTTATTGCAAATTGTCGACCATGGCAATTGCAATAGAATATTACTAGTATAATTACGTACGCTAGTCAACAAATAAATAGATATGCGCAATAAGTGTTCGTTTATGTTAAAATTGAATGTGCTGATAAACGTAAATTATTAGGCTAAGCTTAGGTACTAGTTGCGTGCTAGTCCTTGGTTTTATATTAATTTATAAAGGCTATAGTATACAATTAGTATCTGGATATAGCTGACTACACCTACTGTAGATATATGATAAAATGATATATACAGTAGTTGTATATATACTCAGTATATATATGTCCAACAACAAATTATATAATATTATAATATTATAATCGGTGCTAGACTTGATTTAACTGCACGTGTACGCATATAGAAAAATTAATTTATAAGTATATATTTACAGTATATCCAATTGATCAATTAGAAGAATATATATACTCAATAGTATACTAACATATAGTAGATACAATGTATTTATAATTAATATCGATATATACTGCAGCTTGTACAAGAACAGTATGTTGACATACAGTGTATATGTATTCACAAATATATATACAGTTAAGTTAACTTAGGGGTATATACTGTATGTAGTTATTTTTAAGTTCTAATCTAAGCAGAAAATAAGAAATAGTACACATAATTATTTTAATTAATTAAGTATCTAACTAGTATACATACCATATATACATAATATCTTAAATAATAATAAGATTATAATTTTTAAAATGCTATCATAGATACCCCATCACTGCTAGCTGTCATAGGTTTTAGGATCAACATTTAAAATACAGTGGATATAAGTTTGTTACGATAGCAGATATTCCACTCACACAATTCAATGCCAGGAAAACAGACTTTAAGTTACTATAGGTGTTATATTAGTTAAATAGTATTATATATGGGGAGACCCCCTTTTTTGTTCATCAATTTTTTTTTTCGACGCGATCAGTCAATCAATCAGATCTACTCATCATAACCATGATCAATTATGTACCCCTTAAATCGATCCAATTTTCGGATCACTAAACACGAGCCTCTACTTAGATAATTTAATATTATTATTATTATAACTGTAAGAAATTTTATAACTGATCCATCATTTTTTTAATTTACCTCTAGTTTGGAATTTGAACATCTCAGTTCCAGCTGGTACCGTACAAATTGTAGACTGCTATACCATTAATTGGTAATATGCGCATAAGTTCTTTTTTAAATATGCTCTGTGCTTGTGCATGATCATTCATACCATTGCACTCTAGTTATAAGTAGTTAAACTATAAAATGATATTCATTCAGATATGTATTATTGCCTATTAGCCGATGTATATCAATTACCGGTAGAATTAGTGGATGACATGTATACGTATACCACTCAGTGCACAGGATATCTTATATATATTTTTATATGTAAGTTATATGCATCAGGCATTGTAGGCTTGAATTGATAGTAGTGACCAATGATTATGCTCAGTTAATAATCTTATTCAGTATTCACTGGTTAACGACCACTTTAAATATAAATCTATAGACTCAGAGTATTTCGAACTCTCTATAGCTGTTTTTTGATTGTTGATACACGGTTATAATGCCATGACTAGATTAGAGTCAATGACCTAATAAATATCTCTATAATCATTAATGAAAATTATAAGTATACCTTCAACAGATACCATTAAGATGGTATACATAATGTGGTTGTACGTGTATTTTGTAGTATTCTTCATTCATTCAAACTAAAGACAAGCATATGACACAACGTGTACATGTCCATTTGAATTCTTTATTATACTCTACATTGACGAGTTTGAGATATATAGCTGGTACAATAAACAATTAAGAAAGTGATGTAGTTGTTGAGGCCATTTTTCATAATGTCTATTCGACTATTGTACAAGCAATCTGCAGGTATGTGGGATCCGACTTTTCAAGAGCTTTATATTGAACTTTATCAAACGAAATATGTTGATATTGCATGGTCATACATTGTATTTATACATTCTTGTGAGCTAGCACATCTCAGCACAATGTATTCAGTTACTAAGTATTCATGAGCCCTCTAATTAAAAATACAATAGTGATACACTCGCGATAAGGATGCATGTACTTCTACAGTATCAGAATTCGAATAAGTCTTATCAGCAACTCTTGAAGTACCAAATGTTAATAAGTACAGTAGCTCCATGTGGACCTAATTCTAATTTTAATTACCACTTTGAAACTTATAAATACAATCTTGTGTAAAAATAGTTTACAAGTACTTTTATTGTTTTTCTAGAAATGACTAGAAAGCTCTATTCAACTTGTACAATTGTATATTCATATATGTAATCAATCAATAGTCAAGATAAGATAAGTACCATTTGAAAAAGATTGATTGATCTATTGTAAACTAATAGTTGGTAAGACATCTCTTCTCTTCTCGAGATCTTTTACTAGCAGGTATACATGTACTATGGTATACTGGCATCGGTCTAACAAGCTATTTAAAATAACTCATCCATAGCTTTCATGATGATTCCTCGAATAAAAATTTTTCATTTCGGTGGTGGTTGACAGTTAGTGGTACTCAGTTGTTCATATTTTCGAAAAACAAAGTAAAAACTCTATTTTTAAAACTTTATTTTTCTTTGTCAAATAAATAAAACAATCATCTATTTTTATTTTTTTTTTGTATCAGTTGATTTGTTGATTTGAACTTTTTTTTTTGTTTATCAATGCCTCAATGCGACACTTTAATGTTTCTTTCAAGGCTGGCTAATTTTTTTTTTTTAAAATCTTGTTTCTCCCTCTTTTTTTTTTTCTACTGCAGGAAGTCTACAAACTATCGATCCCTTTTTGGCCGTTTTCTAACTTATTTTAGAATTGCCATAGCCAATTTAAAGCTTATACATTTAAGAAACTTTGATACCAATGGTAATAACATCAATTTTAAGCTGCTGAGCAAAAAAAAAACGAACAACCTCTTTTAAGCTTTAGTAAAATTTTTTTATGCATGCAAGTTATTCCAGAAAAAATTCACCAGGCAGCTGAGTGGTCCAGCACGCACTGTAGACAAATTTGAGAGAGGGCCAAAAAAAATTATTAGAACCGCTTGAAAATCCTATCTATTAAGGGGGTTGCTAGGGTGATGTTTTAGTAGTTATAGTAGTTCCGTAACGCACAAAGAAATTTATTATTAAAGGTGGCGGGCGGAGCCAGATCTCGAAAGTATGCTTTTAAGTGTGCCTAAAGAGAGAAAATCAACACACACATTAATTTACACAACGTGCCGATAACTGACCGTTTAGTAAGCCGACAGACAGCACAACAGCCGCTTAAAGTAACATCAATTTTCATCAACAAAAGAAGCCTTACGGACAGATTCAGACTGTTAATCTTAAGCCAGGTAGTAGTTTGGTATCGGATATCGACTCAATGCCATGGATAATTTAAAGGTACATGGAATTATTTTAAAATTTGGTGATTGGGTGCTTGTATTGTGCATGCTACCACATGGTATTTTGATATCAAAACAATGTACCATCCATGGATGGAACAGTACAGTAGTAACGTTTTGTCCTTTCTCTCATTTGTTTTTTTAAATAATACAATCAATTGTAGTGGCATACCGTATAATAAATTAAATCTTAGTAACAGTATTATACAGATTGCAATTGAGGAGTCAAGTATTAGTTACACTGTAGGCCTGAATTTCCATAGAAAAAAAAGAAAAAGCCGTTAAATACAGGACACAGATCTATAAATCTCATTTTTCTCTTCCTTCTCCAAGATCAAGATCAGATCTAATAATATTATTAATATATCATATATTCGTGCACTTTTTAAATCAGCTTAGCTAGATTACGAAGAATGGATTGTGCACGAAATGATATTATCAAGAGAAAAATTTGCAATGAATCTTAAATTTTCATTCGCAATCAACCCTATTGCATTGAATGTGTCGATTTCAATTCTTTTTCAAGTGTTCTACAACCTACAACCTCTAAGTGGATATTGGCATTCTTATTTAATAATAATATTCTTTTTCTAACCAATTTATGAATTTATAGAAACAAAAAATAAATTAAAATTTCTTGCTGCATCACCCACTTTGAGTAAAAAAAAAAAAAAAATAAGATGCATTCTTTTCTTTTTCAAAACTTCCGAAAAAAGAAACTAACTTTACTTTTTTTTTTCGTTTGGTATTTTCCCTAATACTACCCCAAAATTACACTATATACACCCTTTATTCATGCTGTGTTAAAAATAACTTTTCTTCTATTTCACCAACCTCCTGTAGAAAAACAATTCAAAATAATTCAAGCTGTACTAACTATTTTTTAAAATTTAAAGGGCTCAATTTCCTCCTAAAAAAAAACGAATCTTTTTTTTTTTTTTTTTTCTCTTTCTTTTTTCTTCTTCGTCCTTTTCACTTTTTTTTTTTTACTTTCATTGTATAATATATATTATCCAACAATTATCAAAAAGTCTTCAGTATTTCTTTATAAATACCAGTCATTCGTTCAAATTTATCAAACTAACAAATATACACAAAAACTAAATAAACAATGAAATTCTCATTTACTGCTGCTGTTGCTGCTTTTGCTGCCATTGTTATGGCTGACCCAAATGGTTTCATCAAACCATCTGAAGATGATACTTTAAAAGCTGGTGAACCATTTATTGTTCGATGGAATAACACTGATGGTGGTGATTCAGTCAATTTAATTTTAAAGAATGGTCCATCAGACAATTTAAAAACTGTTTTAACTATTGCTAAAGATTTAAAGAATGGTGGTGCTGTTAGATGGAAAGTTCCAGGTACTTTAAAGAGTGGTACTTATGCTATTGTTATTACTCAATCTGATGATTCATCAAAGATTAATTATACTCCTCAATTCAAGATTGAAGGTAACCCAGAAGCTGCTTATGCTGCAACTCACGTTAACTCAACTACTGCTGCTCCATCAACTACTTCAGCTGCTGGAACTTCAACTGCTATCAACTCAACCTCTGCTGATGCTAAAACTACCAAAGGTGCTGCAGGTAAAAATGGTACTTCAACTGCTATTAACACTAAAGGTTTAAATGGTACTTCAACTGCTGATGCAACTGGTAAAGGTTCAAAGACTGCTAAAACTTCAGTTGTTACTAAGACTGGTTCAGCTTCAGCTTCATCATCAGATAGTGAAGAATCAGGAGCTTCTGCAACTCAAGGTGCTGAATCAACTGGTACCACTGGTGCTGCTTCATTATTATCATTAGATACCTTAGCTTTGGCTGGTGGTTTAGGTGCTGCTATCTTTGCTCTATAATTTTTATAAAAAAAAATTTTACACTTATTCTATTATAGACTTATATTTTGAGTACTCACCTTATCTAATGCATCTAATTTCTGTTTTTTATTATTGAAATTTCTATTCTTTTTATTACTAATTTTTTTGTATACCATTATTGTTTATTTTTTTTTTTAATGTAACTTGTTAATACCAATGAAAAAAATCTTTTTTTAAAGAAACTAATTCTACATTTTCTATTTTCCAATTCTCTTGTAGTTATCTTCAATGGATTTAAAAAAAATTACGCGATTTTTAAATTTCTTTGTTCATAGAAAAAAATAAATTGAAACACGAAATATTCTCATGATTATTTACTCATTATCAATCCATCAAAATTGAGAAAAAAAAAGGAGGTGGATTTTTTTTTCCAATACACTGGATCCACTTTTGAAAAAAAAAAAAATTTTGTAGCGTGAGAAAATTTTCTTTTAGGTACCGTTGCCCCTTTAAATTTTCATTGGAAGATCTCTCTGAAGATCTATATTTAGATAAAATCTGAAACTTGAAAAAAAAAAAAAAAAAAACTCAGCTCCAACTAAGATAGTGCAGGCTTCGGGATTTCGGGGCTGAAGGTCGACGTCCAGGCAGGCAAAATTAAAAAAAATCGGAGCCGCCGGCCGTTGGGAAGTTAATCTCTTCAGTAACTTCAAAAAAATCACGACGACGCGAACGCGAATATTAAAGTTATCTAAAAAAAACTCAAGATCAGTGTATGAGCCGCAGATAAAATCTCGGTTGCCATAGAGATTCAAATTTTAAGGGGGCATAAGTGTAAACAAACCCATCTTACAAAAAAAACTCAAGCTCTGATATATATACAACTTATATCTACAAATAAAAAAGATAAAAAAATAATAATTAAATACAATATAAAAAAAATAATAGTAAATTTTTTTTTTTTTTTAATATATTTGTTTTAAAAAAAGATATTTTACATAAAAAGAGGATTTTTTTTTTTTCTTTTAATTTTCAATCAAATTTTTTTTTTTTTTTTTTTTGTTTTTTTTTTTTTTTTTTTTTTTTTTAAATAATAATAAAAAAAAAAATATTTTAAATTAAAAATAATTAACATCAGCAGTTTGTTGAGGTTGTTGTGGATGATGATGATGATCATGTTGAGGAGGTGGTGGTGGTGCAACTAATTGATGGGGATGTTGTTGCTGTTGTTGTTGTTGATGATGTGGTGGATGAGGTGGTGGTGCATGATGAACCATCATTGGAGGTTCATGCTGAGGAGGTGGTGGAGGTGGTGGTGCATTTTGTTGTTGAGATTGTTCAACATGATGAACATTTTCATTACCAAATTCTAATTTACCTGGTTTATCAATATCTTCAAAAACTTTAAATAATTCACCATCTTTACCCCAATCATTATTATTAGTAGAACCATTATTATTCATAAATCCACCAATTTCTGCACTCCAAGCCATCCATTCTTCAATCCAACTAATAACAATCCACCAAGCACCAAATCCTTCAGCTCCTGATAAACTTAAATCTCTCAAAACTTGCATACAAATTGATGATAACCCCCATAAAAACATTCTTGGTGGAACTTCAGGAAATCTATTTGGTAAACTTTTTAAATAAACAGCCCATTTTGCCATATGATCTTCACCTCTCATTTCATTTTGTTCTTTTGATGGTTCACTTGGTAATAAAGTTTTTAATTCAACTTCCAAAATATGCATAATTCTATCATTACAACCACAAGTAATTTGTCTTCTAACAATTTGACCACTATTTACAAATTCATCATAATCTCTTCTCATTTTTAAAGTTTCTTCTGGAGTTGCTAAAATTCTACCAGCATTTTGACCAAATTCATTAGCTCTTAATAATCGATCTAATAAATTTGCAAAAGCAGTAACTGGTTTTAATTTTATTTCAATAAATTCATCATCCATACTTTTAAAACTTGATTGAACATGTGATGGTAACATTTTACTCAAAGTTCTTAAACCATTTAAAACCGGTGGTGGAATTTCTTGTAAAACTAATGGACTTAATAATTGTGCCATTTGTCTATAAGTTGCCCAATCAACTTGTGAAATCCATTCTCGAACACCTTTTTTTTCTAATAATCTTTGAGTTGGTGATGTCATATTTCCTAATAATGCAGATTGATTATGTAAAAATTTTTTAATATGCATATATCTTAATGCTTCTATTAATGCTCGACAATGTGCTTGATAAGTACCAAACAATGTTGTAATGCTATCATGATCATTAAAACTTGATAAATCAATAAATTCATGTAATGGTGGTAAATCAAAACTATCGGATGAAAAAGTTGATGATAATGTAATATTATTTGCATCATTAATTAACATTCTATTATATTTTCTTGATTCTCTTGCAGTATTTGTAAAAGAATTATCTTCTAAAATAGTTGGATTACTTTTAACACTTAATTCAACTCGATTTTTTAAATCATTATTAGGAGTATTATTATTATTAAATGGAGAATTTAATGAAATATCATGTAATGATTGATTATGATGATGTGATGTAGTTGAACAAGGTGATGCAACAACACTATTACTTCTTGGTGTACCAACTGGTGTAACTCCACTTGAATTATTTAATTCACCAATTAATCTAATACCACAATAATGATATTTTGATTGACCTCTAACCCCTAATCTTCTTGTTTTAATACCTGGGAAATTAACTCTAACCAATTTACCAAAACTTGCAGGATTTAAAGGTTTTAAATTCAATTGACTACACATATCAACATATCTAGCATAAATTCTTGATCTTGGAATATTATAATCATGCATTTCTTCACAATTTTTTAAAATCCAAGTTAAACCAAAAACTTGTCTTAATTTTTCATATCCATGACCACCATCTGGTTCACTTGTTTTAACTTTTGAAGCTAATTGATCAATACTAAAATCTCTTGCATAAGTTTGTGCTTGTCTTTTAATTTCTAATTCATCAGATTCACCATTACCATTCATTTGAGATGATTTTCTTTTTCTACCAGCAACTTGAACAGGTGCATTCATTGTAGTTTGTTGAGGTGGTGGTGGTGGTGGTTGTTGATGATGATGATGAACTGGTGTATTAGTTTGTGATCTACTAGTTGATGCTTCTAAATGTTGACGTTGAAAATCATCAGGTTGTTGAGGTGGTGGAGGTGGTTGTTGCATCCCATGAGGCATTTGATAATGTTGATGTTGTAAAAAATCCATTGGTGGAAATGGTGGAGGAGGATGTGGATGTGTTGGATATTGATAATACATTTGAGGATGTGGAGTTGTTGATGATGATGATGGATGGGAATGAGGATGTTGCTGTGGTGGTGGAATGGGTAATGATTGTGTATTACTATTATTATTATGGTTAGTATGCGATGATTGTAAATGATTTGATGCATGAGGATGTTGTTGTTGAGGTGGTGGTGGTGGTTGATGATGTTGTGGATGTGCTTGAGCTTGTGCTTGTTGCATAGCATGCTGAGATAATTGACTCAATGAATGTTGAGGTTGTGATGATGATGATGGTGGTGGTGGTGGTTGATTTTGATTTTGATTTTGATTTTGTTGTTGTTGTTGAGTAGGAGGTTGATTTGTTTCCAATTTTTTATTTTCATCTAATGTATCAAATTGTCCATTAATGCTTGTATTAGCAGTGCTATTTGCTTGCTCACTTGCATCACTTGTAGTACTTCCAGTTTCATGATTATTTGATTCCATTAATTGATTTTCATTTGTATTGGAATTAGCTGCTACAACAGCTGCTGCTGCATTAGCTGCTACAATTGCTGCTGATTTTGCATCTTCATTACTATTGCCACTATGATAATAATATTCTACTTCACCAGAACTATGCGATGATTGAGTTGGTTGATTGTTGGGTTGTTGTTGTTGTTGTTGATTTTGAGGTGGTGGAGGTGGTTGTTGTTGCTGAGGTTGCTGTTGTTGTGAATTATCATTATTTTCATTCATATGACCAGTTAAAGTCATATCTTTATCAGTGTTCATGATTGTCTTTTTTTTTTATTATTGCAATTGAATTATTAAGAGATATTAACAATGAAGAACTCCCTAATAATTATTAAAAAAGATTAATTAAAGAAAAAAAAAATGCTAATAATTTAAAAACTTTGATTAAAAAAAATTTTCAACCAAAAATAATAAATAAATATAAAAAGTAGTTGAGATAGAAACTTGTAAAAAAAAATATTACAATAATCTTTCTTATATTAATGAAATCAAATGCAAACTTTCTTCTACTTTCAATCTTTTTTTTAAAAAAAAATACTTTCTCTCTCTCTCTCTCTTCTCTCTTTTTATGTAAAATAATAATCTTTTATCTTTTTCTTTTTTTCCAAATACACTAATCCAAGCCTTCTTAAGTTCTTTTTTAATTTGGTTTGAATTATTTCTTTAAAAAAATATCAAAAGAAAAAAAGAATGATTTGGGGGTTGGTTTTTTGATGGTTTCTTTGGTATTTGGTTGTTGTTGTACAAGGGAAAGAAAAGAAGAAAAAAAAAAAAGGTGAGAAAAAAAAAAAAAAAAATTCTGGTTGAACCGAAACCTGAAAAAAAAAAAAAAAAAAATTTAATGCACTACAGAAATTTTTTTTGGCTTTTTTAAGCGGTGTTTAGTGCTTGAAAATTTTCTTCCTTTTTTTGGCACCGTTGAAAATTTTCTTGATATGGTCCGGCTTAAGCAGCCAGCAGCTACAAAATGCACCCCACTAATGAAATGAATGATCAATATCTTCTTTTTATTATTATTATTATTAATTAATTATAGTAATTATAAACTAGTTTACTTCAATTGATTAATTGTACTAAGTTTATGCTACTATTGATGGAATAATTTTCATCTTAACAATGCCTTATTAAGAATTTATTTACAATTTATACCTTTATGTTTGATAACTTCAATTTTTTCAAGTCTCTTATCAATGTGTTTACATTATAGCAAAAATTTTTCACAAAACAAAAAAAAAAACCAATGGTTCACTATCTGCAATTATTGAGAGATATAAAATTTTATTATTGATATTCGGTGATTGGAAATGGTATAACTCTTTTATGCCATCCCAAACTTGTATTATAGGTATAATAAGACCTTTACCATAAGAAAAACTGAGAATCTATAAGTGTTCGAAAAATATTGGTCCCGTACAATACAAACAAATAATAACAAAAAGTTAATCCTGTGTGTGCTGCTCCATAACCAATAAATATATATAAGTTTTGAAAAATATGGTGACAGCGGATTGTATTTAATATATACCACAGTATACTCTTAGAACGGTAAGGATTATTTGTATATTTTTTTTACTCAACAACCCCTTTTTTTAACGTATGGTGGTATATAGTATTTTTTTTTTTGTTCAAAAGTTTATTTATAAAAAGCTTAATATTATTATCAGTTGATTACTTTAAAGAATTCTGTGAAATATAATATATAGTAGCTATTTAAAGAGAATAAAAAAAAGGTTCAATGACGAAAAAAGAAGTTATTGTTTGATATGCAATAAATTATGCTAAGACTTGAGTTTTTCTTATTCTATTCTTTTCTATAGAAATTAAACTCTAGAATTAATTCTATTATTAATCTAAGTTAATTTGTTGAATTTTTTTCAAAAGGTTTCTTTTAGTTTTACTTTGACAATTGATTTAATCTATCCCCAGATCTCAGTTTATCCAGGATTTTTACAATTTGGATATAATATATTTTGGTATATAAATGATTATCAAATATTATTAAATTAGGTTAAAAGACAAGCGTAGACATACTTGTTAATTCATAATAAAAAAAAAAACGCAGGCTAGGAGGAGCAAGCACGGCTTAGCCGATTTCGTTTCATATATTAAAAATAAAAAGGGTCATTGGCTTAGAGGAAAATTAAGTTTTTTTAATTTTTATTTTTGAAATTTCTCTTGTAGACTATGATGGTAATAATTATATCCGATGATATGCTTGGATTACAGTAATCCAATTGATTGGATTTAAAATATAGATAGATTAATTTGGGAGAGGACCAACTAAAATAAAGAGCCTTCGAAATATACTCAATACCTTAGATCACATATATTAAATTTGTGAACCCTAGTACAGATAAATTTTGAATATCTGTATGTGTCCCATCAGTAAAATTGACAGTTTAATAATTATTTTCATCGCAATATAATTATAATGCACGATCAAAACTGGAAGCAAAATAACAAAATTATGATAAAGTTTTATAATAAATTAATCAAATACTGTAAACCCTTTTTTTTTCTTAACACTGCAAAAAAAACAAAACAGAATTCAAAACTAAAATTCTTAAACTTTACATAAATACATAATAGATCTTCAAAGGTGCACATTGCAACATTTATGAAGTATAACTTATACCGGATGGCTAGCAGGTATTTGTTTATATACAGTATATATATATCTTACAGTGGCCACCACTAATAGTAATAGAAAACTTCAAGTTAATTTAATTCATGCATCAGCGCATTGGCCTTTTGCTTTGGTATATGTACAGTACAGTATGGTAAAAGAACAATTGATTGACAGTATAAATATCAAAATTGGCTACAACCGATTTTTAGAAAGAAACCACTCTTTATGATTCACCTACTCACATTCTCCACCTTTCAATAATTCAACAATTGCCTAAGGACTAAGTAAATTAGACTAAGTTTAACATTGGATACAATTTATTTACGAATACGGTTCTTAACGTGTTGAAAAGATAAAGTTTAAAGAACCCTGTTTTTTTCAACAACAGTCTTTATCGTCACCTTTTTTCGATAACTAAGATAGATTAATGATTGAAAGATTGCTTTGGAAGTATTTCTATAGTTACCAATTATAATAAAGCTCATCACTGGGTATCGGGGGGTAAGTTTAGTAATGATTGCAGGGACAGTAATACACTTAAATGTTGCTAAAATTAACTCATCAAGAGGCTTTTAATTTTTGGTCAAAATAACCAGCCTCCTTTTTTTACATAAATTTATTGTATACATCCGATCTCAATTCGGACACCTCGAGATCTTGTGAAATTGTGGGCGTTTTTGACATCAATGATTTAACAAACATTAGCAAGTCCCTTAAAAATTACTCACAATTCCAGAAAATTACGCGTGAATTTGATGATGGTAAGCCATTGTGTAAGAGAGTTACATATCTTATTGAATGTTTACTTTATTGACATTGATGTCAGTCATTAAATGTAATTCTTCTGAATTACTGTAATCTTTATTGACACAATTCAAATTACCAGTAGACTTAATAGTCCAAGAAAATTATATTTTTAAGGTACAAAATCGTGTTTCTGATCAATTATTATTATTTTACAACTTACGAAAACAAAAAAAAAAAAAAGACAACACTACAATTGGTACTATCTGTTTTAATGATAAGAAATCATTAGCGATGACACCTTTATATTACAAAAAAATTCCTATGATAATGTCAATCTTTCCTAATTTATGCTCAATTGGATGATAATTGGATGATGAAAAAGTAGAAAAAAAAATCCTATTTTTTTCTTTGTTTACGTGTCGCACACGTCTATATAAACAGATCTTGAAAAACAAAAAAAATAACTACAGCATAAACAAGATCTCTTAGATCTCAGTTTTTATCACAGCTTAAACCAGTTACCACTAGAAATAATTTAAGATTAAGGTTACCATATTAACGATCGATGCGGCTTTTTTTGGAGTTTGAATTAATTACGTTACTCCTTAAAATTTTGTATTGTATCTGTCCTGAGCTGGTTACCTTTACTATGGTTTCTAGGGGAAACAATTCATACTGCTTGAATGAAATAAAAACTCACTCTGGCAACGGCTGGCTCAGGAAATTTTTCTCGCGCAAGACTGGAAACGTCACGTTACTTTTTGATTTCCTATTTGGGCTATGAAGCCCTAATTTTGGCCATAGCAACACCAGCCAATAACAATAGGAAATTTTTACACCTGCATGAAATTTTAAAATAAAAAGCTTGTCCTAAGTACAACGTTAAGGATATATACTTATTGCGTCATTAGATTTGGTTGAGCCGCATCAACCATGAGAATTAAAAATCGCTTAATAGGGTATTGATATCATCTCATCTACAAGTGGTACCAATGGTAAGTAAGTAATAGCACACCCAGCTGTCAGAGGTAAAAAGTAATAGTTTATATATATATGAACTGAATCGAACTAAATTGCCATTATTGGGCTCAATATAGATTCGTGGAGATTGATGATAGATACCAAATTATTATTATATTGTATATGGTTATAGACGTGTACAGTAAATGTCTACATACAATTGAGTACGTTAATTATAATTAGTTGGGTAAGTATTTTATAATTAATCATTCAATTTCCCATTATCCACCAAGGCAGATGTTCGAATATGCTCTCAGCTCTAGACCTTAGAAATTTAACTTTACCATGAATAATTTAATTAATCAACGAGAATAATTAAACTTAAATCTTAGTTGATTCTACTAGGTAGAATATGGGCACAACGAGTTATATATCAACAAACATTCATACACACTGTATATTTTCATTATATCCAGATTATACCTGAGAGGAAATGTCATCAAACAATTGCTAATATAATAAGCCTCGAGATCTACCATATTCATTCTAGCTAAGTATATACTAGTAGTTCATGATATAAATCGGTTTGTGATATCATATGATGATCCAATTGGGGAAATTTATATCTGACATTTGCAACATATGAAGATTAATAACTAATTAGTTAACCCACGCATATACACATAGTATAGCATAGTTCATGTGCACTAGATTTCAGATTGGAAAAGATTGTTTAAAGTTAAATATAATGCGTTGAGTAGATCTTCTAGATTTAAAGAAGTTGCTTCTGGAAATCAAACTGGTATATACCTGGAAAAAGAGATATCTCTACTACTTTTAAATGAACAAAGCTAGAATAACATTACTGAAGCAAAAAAACAAATTCAAAATAGAAAACTATCGTTTTCAAATATTACCAATAGGCATCAAGGTAATTCAGATTGAATATTGCCAACATTTAATGTTCGTGTTCACGTGTAATTTATGCAATGCTTTAAAAATATCCCACAGTAACACGATCTAAATACAGCTTAAAGGAATTACTACTTAAACTAACTCGGGTATCCAAGACAACGAGTAAAAATTTTTGTCAGCCGCACCTTTATCCATTGCTTATCTAAAAATCGGAATCGGAGAACCTCAAGCGGTTTTTATCTCAAAACCGCCTGTTAAAAAAAAATTTCACTCCCAATAAATGAAACGTCAACAGCTTAAAGAAAAAACTTCATTGGACAGAAAAAAAATTTTTTTTTTTTTTTTTCATCATCACCAACTGATCATAAATTAACTGCATAAAAAATGTCTACCACCGTTCCAGTTGCCAATGATGTTTTGGCTCCAGAAACTTTGTTAAAGAAGAGAAAGAATGCTCAACAACAACAAGAAGCTAAGAAACAACAAGCAGCTGAAAGAAAACAAGCAAATCAAAAAAAGAGAAAAGTTATCTTTGAACGAGCTGAAAAATATGTTAAAGAATATAGAGATCAAGAACGAGAACAAATTCGATTAAAAAGAGCAGCTCGACAAAATGGTGATGCTTATGTTCCAGCAGAACCAAAATTAGTTTTTGCAGTTCGAATTAAAGGTATCAATAAAATTGCACCAAAACCAAGAAAAGTTTTACAATTATTAAGATTACATCAAATTAATAATGGTGTCTTTATTCGATTAACTAAAGCAACTGCTGAATTATTACGAATTGTTGAACCATATATTGCATTTGGTTATCCAAGTTTAGCATCAGTTCGTCAATTAATTTATAAACGAGGTTATGGTAAAGTTAACAAACAAAGAATTGCTTTATCTGATAATGCTTTAATTGAAGATGCATTGGGTAAATATGGTATCATTTGTATGGAAGATTTAATTCACGAAATTTATACTGTTGGTCCAAATTTCAAACAAGCTTCAAATTTCTTATGGCCATTTAAATTATCCAATCCTTCAGGTGGTTGGGGTGTTGATAGAAAATTCAAACATTTCATTGAAGGTGGTGCTTATGGTAATAGAGAAGAAAATATTAATGCTTTAATCAAAGCACAAAATTAGGTTTATATATATAAATATATACTATTATAATTTAGTATTTGATTCTAAACTTTTTGATCTATCTATACTCGTAATTGTTAAATCATCATTTCTATTTCTTGATCTACTTCTTCGTCTTTCTTTCGTAACTTCATTATCATTATTTCTAGTATTAGTGTTGTTGTTACTATTACTAGAATTATTTTCATTAATATCATTAGTATAAGGATTTGATACACTTCTTTTGGAAATAATCTCATCCAATGCCTTAGATAATCTACTAAAATTATCTTCAGGTGGTGTATTATTAAAAGATTTATAATTTTCTGGTGATGAATCTCTTGATTTCATTGTGGTACCTCTCCATCCATGTAATCTCTTTAATTTTTCATTCAATAATTTATGATCAATTTCTCCATAACCTTGAATTTGTTCAAATGCACATTGTAAATCTTCTTCAGTAATTGAACTAATTGGAGCTGAAGTATTTTCTTCAACTGATAATAATAAATCTTTACCATTTAATGTAATCCAAGGATGATTTCTAATATCAATCATTTTAATTCTTTTATTAGCATCTTTTGTTAATAATTTCATTAATAAATCTTTTAATAAATCATTTGATATAATTGTAAAATCTGGTTCATTATTAATAATTGCATTAAATAATTCAAACATTGTATCAGCCATAAATGGTAATTTACCAGTTATAATAAAATATAAAAATACTCCCATTGACCAAATATCAGCAGGTCTACCAGCAATTTTTTGTAAATTTTCAATATCAATCCCATTACTTAATTTAGCTAATTCTGGTGCCATATAACATGGACTACCAGCAGTTTTTTTAATATAATCATCTTCTTGTTCAAAAATTTCTGATACACCAAAATCAACAATTTTAACTACATCATCTTCATCCATTAAAATATTATCAG
This sequence comes from Blastobotrys capitulatus, assembly GCA_030564325.1. Taxonomy (NCBI): domain Eukaryota; kingdom Fungi; phylum Ascomycota; class Dipodascomycetes; order Dipodascales; family Trichomonascaceae; genus Blastobotrys; species Blastobotrys capitulatus. The sequence continues at coordinate 102,340 of JAJLUL010000053.1, read as the reverse complement.
CTTTAATATCACGATGAATAACACCTTGTGAATGTAAATATTCAATTGCTAAAATAACATCTCTAAAAATTAATCGACATTGTTCTTCTGTATAAGGTGATTTTCCTTCATGATCATTTTTTAATACACAACCTTTTGAACACCATTCTAAAATCATATATAATGCATCCCCACCTGGATCATCTAATACTTCAATTAAATTAACAATATTTGGATGATCTAATTTTTTCATAATAGCCACTTCATGTCTAACTAATCCTAATGGACTTTCATCACCATTATTATTATCTTCTTTTAATAAACCTTTTTTCCTTCTTTTCATCATTGCAATTCTACTTGCTTTTCTTAATTGAGATTTTGAATATTCTTTAATTGCAAATTTATTACCTTGATCATCATAACCAACTCTTACACTACCATAACTTGCTCTTGCAATATCATTTTTTAAAGTATATTGATTTATAATAACAGTTTTACCAAATTTATCAGCTCTATATTTTGCATCCAAAGTTTCTTTAACTTCTCTTGGTCTTAAATTACCTAATCTAAATTGTTGTCTTGTTGGACTCATTAGGTTCCTACCTAATACTGGAGAACTATGATACCTTAACATTGATGGTCTTCTAGTTGAACTATCCTCATTTGTTGAGTCATTCGGCAGTTCATTCTGATGAATTCTATTAATTGCATCCATCTTTTTATTTATACTTCTTTATTATTTTGGGGATTTTCTATAATTGCTTTAGTGTTAAAAGGACAAAAACACCTAAACTAACCAAATTAAGTAAAAAAAGATTCTGGGGTATGATTAGTGATAACCTATTGAATCTTAATAGATCATGAGTAATATGTGTAATAGGTTTTGTTCTTGTTTTTTTTTTTTTCTTAGATTCTTTTGTCCTTAATGATTTAATAGAATCGATCTTATTATATTTCTCCACAAAATCTTCAAAAATGTGGAGTCTTTTTTTATTAGAAAGAGAGAAACCCCTTATACCCTTAATAGAAAGTTGGTAGGTTTGGAAGCCGGTCTATTGTTAAAGAGAGAATGGATTGTTTGTTTTGTTTTTTCTAATGCATTTAGATCAAAGAAGAAAAAAAATCATGCGTATAGATTTTTTTTTGTTCCCAATATTGTGGGTTTCATGTTTATAAGCTGTCAACGGATTATTTAGGCATTGCTAACACGTTTATTGTGTGATTAGGTAACTGCTAAAAAAGGTAATTCTGCCGAAAAATACTTAAGCAGTAATAATTTTGGCATCAACTTAGTGCTTATTGCGAGCACTGCGCAAAAAAAAAAATACAGCCAGGCTTAAACAAGCTTGAGATCAAATAAGCTCAGAAAATACAAAACTATGACAAACACACCTTTGTTCAAATTGATATTATGTCTTTCAAATTTCAATTATTAAAGAGATATTTACTTTCTAAAACATATTAATTGCTTTCTAGAATTCAATTGCTCAAAGTCATAATAGGTATGCATGGTTTAGATCCCCTAACCCACGTGGAAAGATTAATTGAGCTATATCATTATGATGTTCTTCATACAAGATTGTAATACTGGTATTGATCAAACTGACATTACAAGGAAATATGTTTGTTTTGCAACGATCATGATAGTTCTATATCTTTTTAATAGTCTAACAATGAATAAATGAAACAATAGCGATGCCCGATATGCGGCTTAGAGCTTTATAGCTGCATTCGATGCCACAACCTACCTGGTATGGCATGGCATGCAATGTATATTTGAATCTTTACACATTACTTTAATTGACATTGTTCATCTAATTAATTGCTCAAGTCTATAACTATATCTGAGCAACATGTTTAGAGGGTTATAATATCAATTAATAGTTGGCGGCATTGGTAGTCTTGTAAGCTAGCACCAGAACATTAATAATTGACATATAATATTGCAATTTTTACCCTATTTGAAGTTTAATTTTTCAAAACACATCAATTTTTATTGAATGATAATACTTCCGAGCTAATACATTGCATATATACTGGGTATATAGATTCAAAAAAAAGTTTGATTATTGCTTCACCATATGGCAGCTGGTATATTAACCTTGGCCATTAGATGGAGACAGGATTTTATACTTAAGCTCCATATCAAGAACCACTATGCATGTTAACGTTTGGCCGATATTGCTTGTGACCTCTTACTATTCAGTTATTAAATCCAACCGAAATTTTGTAATTGATATATGTACTTTTGCTAATAAAATCCATCAACCAAGTGTTCCAGAGTATACCAATGGTATATATCGTGGGGTAAAAAAAAATCTCGATCGTGTTGGAAATTAAATTTTTCGCGCGTGTTGCTAATTTTTTTTTTTTGAAAAAAAAATTTAGCGCTAGTCCTATCAAACAAATTTTATCTTCAAAACATCAACTATCATCAATAAACAATAGAAGGTTATAATGAGGATACCATTATCACAATTATCAAAACTTCGCCGTGTTAACAAATATCTACCACACTGGATCAAAGTAGCCGGAAGTATAGACAATGCATTACAAGAGTTACAATGGATTCAAAGAGAATTACCAAAATCAACTAATATAAATCAAGCATGTTATCAAAGATCAATATTACAATATCCATTACAATATATATTAAAATCACAACCTTTTGGGCCATTAGATATAAAATGTAGGCCTGGTGTGTTAATTCCAAGATGGGAAACGGAAGAATGGTGTTTAAATTTAGGTAATTTATTATTAGATTCAAATCATTATACAAATTTAAAAATTGTTGATTATTGTACAGGTACTGGTTGTATTGCATTATTATTATCAACATTTTTAAAGAAATCAAATTTATTAGCAATAGATTATTCTGATTATTCAATAAAATTAGCTCAAGAAAATGTTGATAATTATAAAGGTATTAATAATTATAGAGGTAATGAAATTAAAGTATCTAAATCTGATATTTTTAAAAAAGAATTCTTCATAGAAGATAATGAACAATTTGATTTATTAGTTTCAAATCCTCCTTATGTTAATAATTTCAATCAATTAGAAAAATCAGTTCAAAAATATGAACCTCATATGGCTTTAGAAGGTGATTTAGAATTTTATGATGCATTATTAAAAAAAGGTATTGAATTAAAAGTTTCTGGTATGGTATTTGAAGTTGGGGATCAAAATCAAATAGATTATTGTCAAAATTATATGAAAGCTTATAATAATTGGGGTTCAAAAGGATTAAAAGATAGTGCAGGAAATCCAAGAATTGTAATTTTATGGAATAAAGATTCAACATTAAAAATATTAGAAAATTTAGAATAATAATATACATGTTTGCATTAAATTAAAAAGGCTAGTATTTTACTGCGCCATTTCAACATCTTCTTCTTTCTCACTTTCTTTTTTCTCTTCATTTTTTCCATTTTTTTCTTCCTTCTTTTCTTCTTTTTTTTCTTCATTTCTATCATTTAATTTTCTTCTCTTTGAATGAACTTTAATACCAACACCTTCAATATTAGTAGCAGGGAAAACTCTTAATCCATGTAATAAATAACCACCATAACCTCTATTTGTCATATGAGGATGCATTCTACCTGGTAATGTTTGATATTTTCTAACTTTAGTTTCAACAATTGTTGGTGCAACAACTCTAACATCTTTATGTAATGAATGGAAACAATCACTTAATGTTTCTTTATATTCACTATAAATAACAAATAATCCACTACCATTTAATGATTCAATTAATCTTGGCATTAAAGTTGGTAAATAAAATTGAGTACCAACTAATATACCATCAAATTTTTTATTATCAATTAAATCTCTAATTAATAAATAATCTTCATATCGAGTTTTTCTTTTAAAATATGATCCTTTTTGATTTGGTTTTAATTCATTTAATTCTTCTTCACTTAATTCTTTAAATGGTTCAACATCTTCTGGATTAAAATAATCCATCCAATTAATTTTTTTAATCATTTTTAAAGTTTCTTCTGAATAATTCATAAATTTTAATGCATCTAAATTTGAATGTTCATTTTCGTGTGCAACAACAATTGTACCTTCACCTGCTAATCTTTCCATTAATCCAACAGTTAATAAACCATTTAAATCATCAACTACTAAATAATTACCACCTTGTCTAATATTAGCCATACTTAACATTAATCCTAAAGTCTCACTACTAATATTTGAAATTCTACTTGGTTCTTTATCAAGATAAATTTCAATTAATTCATCAGTACCAATTGGTACAGGAGTAAATCGTTGTAAAAATTTAGCTTGTTTTCTTTTAATATATTTTTGTTGACTAAATTGTGTTTTTTTATTAAAATCTGAATGACTTGATTTTAATGAATTAATAATTTCATTACCTGTTTTACCTTCTTTTTTTAATAATTCAATATCTTCAAATGCTAAATTTTGAACAGTTGGATCATCAGTTAAATTTCGATTATTTTCATGTGGTAATAATTCATTAATTGATGATTCATTTTCATCTAATTCATAAATATCTTGAACAATTTTTAATTCATTATTTTCACCAAAAATTTCATATGTAAATCCAAACGGTTTATTTAAAATATCATTAACATTAAATGATCCAAATTTTCCTAATTTAATTGTAGTATCAGGTTGTAATTTAACTATACGAAAATTTTCACTTGGCAGTTTGATCATAATAGACGTATTAGGTCTAATGATAGTTTGATCAAAGTCATCCATTTTTTTTATAGGTTTATTTGATTAATTTATTTATTGTGATGATTAAAAAATTAATACACTGGAGAAAAAAATTTTGTCTATGCTTTTAAAAAAAAAAAAAAAAAAAAAAAAAAAAA
>JAJLUL010000053.1:62995-97411 GCA_030564325.1 Blastobotrys capitulatus | reverse complement strand
TTTAATAACCTTTTTTTCTTATCAACTATCACAAATATAATTTAACTAAAAAAAATGGGTAAAAAAAGATCCTCAAAGCATCAAGCAGATCCACCAACTTTGGATCAATTTCAAGGAATTAAAAAACCACATGTTCAAAAGAAAAGAAAAAGTAATAAAGGTAAAACTGTTAAATTAGATGCTGAACAGATCAATCAAGCTAAAAAAGATTTATTTGATCATGATCAAGAAGTTGAATTAGGACCAGTTGTTAGTGATGATGAAGAAGCTGAAGAACCAAGTAGTAAAAAACAAATGTTTAGTGATGATGAAGATGATGATGAAGATTTAACTAATTTAAATAAACAAGCTTTTAAAGATCAATTTGGTGATAGTGAAGATGAAGAAGATGATGAAGATAAAGATGAATTTGATTTAAGTGATGAAGATGTTGATAGTGATGATGATTTAGTTAAACAACCTATTGATGCTCAAACACAACAACCAGCAGATGTTTTACCATCAGAAGAACAAAAAGAACAAGAATCTGCTGGACCAACAGATGTTGTTGTTGTTAGAACTAGAATTTTAGAAGTTGTTAAAGTATTAGAAGATTTCAAAACTTTAAGAGATCCAAGTAGAAGTAGACAAGAATATGTTGATCAATTATTAGAAGATATTTGTGAATATTATGGTTATTCACCTTATATGGCACAAAAATTCTTTGAATTATTTAGTCCCAAAGAAGCTATTGAATTCTTTGAATCAAATGAATTAGCAAGACCAATTACTATTAGAGTTAATACATTAAAAACAAGAAGAGGTGATTTACGTCAAGCATTAATTAATAGAGGGGTTAATTTAGAATATTTACCATGGACTAAAATCGGAATGGTTGTTCATGAATCAGAAGTACCAATTGGTGCTACACCAGAATATTTATCTGGTCAATATATTTTACAAGCAGCTTCATCATTTTTACCAGTTTTAGCATTAGAAGCCAAAGAAAATGAAAGAATTTTAGATATGGCAAGTGCTCCAGGTGGTAAGTCAACTCATATTGCAGCACAAATGAAAAATACTGGTTGTTTATTTGCAAATGATTATTCAAAAGGTAGAACAAAAAGTTTAATTGCAAATATTCATAGATTAGGTTGTACAAATACAATTGTTTGTAATTATGATGCAAGAGAATTTCCAAAAGTTATTGGTGGATTTGATAGAGTTTTATTAGATGCTCCATGTTCAGGTACTGGGGTTATTTCAAAAGATCCTCAAGTTAAAACTGCAAGAACTGAAAAAGATTTTACACAATTACCATTTTTACAAAAACAATTATTATTAAGTGCTATTGATTCAGTAGATCATACATCAAAAACTGGTGGTGTTATTGTTTATTCAACTTGTTCAGTTATGACTGAAGAAAATGAAGCAGTTGTTGATTATGTTTTAAGAAAAAGACCAAATGTTGAATTAGTTGATACTGGATTACCAATTGGTAGAGAAGGTTTTATTTCATTTAGAGGTAAAAAATTTAATCCAAAAGTTAAATTAACAAGAAGATATTATCCTCATACATTAAATGTTGATGGTTTTTTTGTTGCTAAATTTAAGAAAACTGGTCCAAGTAGTAATGATAAATCAAAGGCAGGTGCTAAAGAAAAAGAACAAATGGCCAAGAAAGATGAAGATGAATATGTTGAACCAATTATTCAAGGTGATTTTGCAGAATTTAATGATAATGAAGATGAATTTTATGTTGAACAATCAAGAAGAAGATCAATGAAAAAGAAAGGTTTAAATCCTAATGCTAAGACTAGTAGTAAAAAATAATAATATTAATAATAAATAATTCTAAAAATATATATAACTATAATTTTTGAATATTAAGTACACCTTTCATACCTAATATATAATGTAAATCACTAGATTCCATAACAACCATTAATTCATAATTTTTTCTTGATATTAATCTACCAAATTGTGTAATATTTTTAATAGTTTGTTCTTTAGTAGTTGGTGTACCGGTTTTGGGACATAAATCAATTTTATACCAATATTCCATCTCTTCTCTCTCTTTTTTAATTTAAATAAAAGAATTTGAAAATCTATGTTCTTTCATATATTCAATACCTTTTTCTAAATATTCTTGTCTAGAAACACTAGAGGTTTTATATTCTTCAGTTAAACTCCATTCAGCCATACCTTTCCATGCATCTAATGTAGGATTTGATGCACGTTTAACATTGATTTGTTGACCAGTCGGTAATAATTGTCGCAATTCATTAAATACACGTGTGTCAAATTGTGGTAATAATGAAAACCCCCCATTTAAAAAAATATTTGAACCTAAAGTTGGTTTTTTTGTTAATTGAATAATATTATCTAATAATTCACTTATACCTGAACAATCTAACCCCACAATATCAGGTTGAAATAAAACTTCTGGTACTCTAATTCTTTCAATATTTAAATTCATTTGATGTTGATGTGATTGATTTTCTTCATCATATTTTCTTGGACCTCTTAAAAACATATTAATAACAGAATCTTGCCAATCAATTTCCCCTTTTTGTCTTGTAAAATCTTCTAATCTAAAATTTGGATCATGTTTTTCTAATTGATCTTGTAAATGCTTTAATTGTCTTTCTTCTTCTTCTTCTTCTTCAGAATCAGTTTCATTTGCAATATTTCTATAAACAGACCAATCATTATCATCAGCACCAAAATTATCATCATCATCATCATCTTTATTATTATTACCACCTCTCTTTCTTTTATTACCACTTCTTGTATTATTATCACTTGCTAATGAAGCCAAACTTTTCATTCTCATTTGTGATGCATGAGATTTTCTATTTGCTAAATCTTCTTTTAATTGTTTCTTTTCATTTCTTTTATTATAAATTTCTGATAATTGATTTCTTCTATGTTCAATCCATCCATTTAAATCATTACTTCTCCATTCAGCATCTTTTGCTTCTTCTTCAGCTTTTCTTTTTTTCTCTAATTCTTTTTCAACTTTTGCTCGTTGTCTTGCTTCATAATTTGCCTTTAATAATTTTTGTTTTCTTTTTTCTTTAATTTCTTCATCATTTAAATCAGCATCTGGTATATCAACTAATGGGAATGATGGTGGTTTTACTTCTTCTTCTTCATCATCTTCATTTTCTTCTCCTAAATATAACTTTCTTGCTCTTTTAATTGCTTTATTTAAATCGTCAATAACTTTTTGTAATTGTTCTTCACTTTTAAATCCTTCTCTTTCTAAAGTTTTTTTAACATCTTTTCTAAATCCATTATTAACTCTTTGTTGTAAATCTTCATATAATGCTAAATTTCGTTCTTTTTCCATTAATTTTTCTAATCTTGCTTTAGCTGCTTGTTCTTGTAATCTTCTACCACTTTCTTTTCTTTTTTCAGCTATTCTAGCTAATTCTTCTTCTGATTTTTCTACTACAACTGTTGGTGTAAAAGGAACTTCAACAACTCTTTCACGATCTAGAATTTTATCATCCCATATTAAATAATCGGTTAATTCTTCATTATAATTTGTACTAAAATAACAATGATCTTTCATTAAATTATTTGATTGATTAAATGATAATTTTGTTGGGAATGAAGGATATTTTAATTGTAATAAATTATGTAAAAAATTAGTTGCTTGTTTACCACCATAATCAATTTTTTTAGCCATTGACATTATACTTTTACCATTTAAAATTGGTATAACATGTGTTGATTCATTACCTGATGATATAATAATTCCATCTTGTTGATTTTCTTTATTATTATAATTGTAAGAAAAAATTGAATCAATACCATATGCAACTGATGGTGCTTGATAAGTTTCAAAAATCATTTCATTCATTGTACGTCTTTGACTTGTTGTACAACCCAACATTTCACTAATAACTAAAGGATTATCAACATAACCTTCACTTTGAACATTAATTTTTGAAAAAGAATAATCTAATATTGTTTCAATAATATCCCAATTTTGAATAATTTCACCATCAAATGGTGATTTAATATTTTGTCTTGCTGCAGAATCTAATAAAGTATCATTACCAACATATTGAAAAGAATGACCTAATTTTCTATCTCTATATTTTGCAGTTTGAGTTAAAAAATTATGTTGAGGACCAGATGAAATATTTGTTGCATAACCAACACGCGTTTGATAAGTTCCTAAATCAATTGCAATTGGTAATCCACTTTGCCAACCTGATGTTGATGGTTCTGGATCTGATGGTGGTTCATTTTCTTTAATTGGATATACTTGTTTTGGTGGTAATGGATCAGGTTTTGGTCCACTTGATTGATAAACCATCTTTTTTTTTTTTTATTCAATTCAAACCGTTGTTGAATAATTTTTTTTTTTTTTTCTGTCGATTGAAAAATCACCAAAATTTATTTCAATTAAAAAAATTGGGAGTTTTAATTTTTTGGGTACAGGTACACTGCCAAAATTTAAATAAATAAATAATAAAAATTACAACACAACAAAAACTAAAGGACCAAAAAAAAAAACTCCTTAACAGTAAACAAAACAATGAGTGACAATCCACAATATAACTTGGTAACTTTAATGAAGCGGCTTGAAGCTGCTACTTCAAGATTAGAAGATTTAACATTATTTCAAGCTGATACTTTAAAAAAAGCAGGTACACCAGCAAAACAAGTTACAATCGATCCAACTCCAAAAGAAGCAAATAGTTCAAGTGATGAATCTAATGATATTCAAATGGTTGATGCAAGTGAACAACCATCACCAGAACCAGAAGAAACTAAAATTAGTCTAAGTTTACAACAATTTGATGAATTTGTAAAAGAATTTGTCGATCCATTTGTATCAATGAGTAAAAATATTGATCCATTAGTAGAAGAACAAGTTGTTTATTTAGCAAAAGCAATTGAAAGTGAAAGAAAATTAATTCAAATTGCAGAAAAATCTCAAAAACCAAAAGATTTAATGGATCCAGCATTTCAAGAAGTTTTTGCACCAATTATGCAACAAGGTGGTGCAATTAATAATGTTAGAGAATCTAATAGACCATCCAAATTTATTAATCATTTAGCAACAGTTTCTGAAGGTGTTCCAGCAATTGGTTGGGTAACAGTTGATACCCCAGTTAGTTATATTACTGATTTTAAAGATTCTGCTCAATTTTATGCTAATAAAGTTTTGAAAGAATTTAAAGAAACTGATAGAAAACAAGTTGATTGGGCTCAACAATTTTTAAAATTATTAAATGGTTTACAAACTTATGTTAAAAAACATCATACAACTGGGTTATCATGGAATCCAAATGGTAAATTATTAAAAGATGTTTTGGCTGAATGTTCAGATTCTTCAAATGTTCCACCATCAGCACCATCTCCTTCAACAACCACAACCGCACCCCCACCACCATCTGGAGGTGCACCACCACCACCTCCACCTCCACCACCAATGCCACCAAAATCGGTATTTGAAGTTGGTGAAAAGAAAACTGGTATGGGAGCAGTTTTTGATGAATTAAATAAAGGTGAAGCAGTTACATCTGGTTTAAGAAAAGTTGATAAAAGTGAAATGACCCATAAAAATCCAGAATTAAGAAATAAACAACCAGTTACTACTCCAGGATCTAGTGGTAAAAAATCACCAGTAGCACCAAAAAAACCAGCATCATTATCTAAGAAAAAACCAGCAAGAAAAGCATTAGAAAATAATGATACAAGATGGATTATTGAAAATTTTGATGATGAACATGAATTAGTAATTGATGGTGAAATGCATCAATCTGTCTTTATTGATAAATGTAATAAATGTACAATTCAAATTAAGGGTAAAGTTAATACTATTTTCATTGCTGGTTGTAAAGATATTGGTATTTTAGCTCAAGATTTAGTTGGTTCAATTGAATTAATTAAATGTGATAATGCAAAATTACAAATTACTGGGGTTTTACCAACTATATCATTTGATCAATGTAATGTTGCACAATTATTTTTAAATGAAGTATCAAGATCTGCAGAAATTTTATCATCACAATCTACTTCATTAAATATTTGTTTAGTTAAAGATGAAAATTCTGGTGATTATACTGAACAACCAGCTCCTGAACAATTTGTTCATCATATTGATGAAAATGGACAATTAAAAAGTGAAATTGTTGTTCACAAAGATTAATAAAAAAAACTCTTTAGTATTTTTATATATAATATATATACAAAAAAAAAACAATATTTACACAAAAAATCTAGTAATTAAAAAATTATAAATTTTTTCTTCTCTTTCTAATATAAAACATATAAGCTCTTTCATGCATATCCAATGGTAATGGAGAAATAATTTCTGAATGTCCAGGTCTTGCAACAGGATCTCGTAAATAAACTGCATGACAAGTTTTAAAACTAATTTCCAAATGATGAGGTAACACTGCAAATGGTGCAATAAATGGTCTTGGAGTCCAAGGAGTAAAATATTGTTTTGATGGATCGCTTAAACCATATAATTTACCATCAGAAAATGGCATTTTAATAGTTGGAACTTTACTTAAATCTTCTTTTGCTTGTTCAGCATCAATTAATTCTAATGGTTCTTTTGGTAATGATTCAATCCAATTTGGATTATATTTTTCTTTTAATGATTTTTTCATTCTTTGTTGATGACTAATTCTAATTTCTTCTTGTTTTAATTTAATAATTTCTTGAATTAATTTTTTAACATCAGATTTATTACCAGGACTATTTTCAACTTTACCATAATAATCATTATATTTTGATTGGATATATTTTAAATCACCTTCAAATTTATAAGTTGAAATTATTTTTTCTTTTGAACCTTCTAATGCTTCATTATTAGTTTTTTTACCAGTAATCATTGTAAAAACACTTAAAGCTTTATTTAAAATTTTACCCTTTTTATATGGTAAAGTACCATGTTGATCAAAAAATGGTTCTGATTTTAAAATAGTTTTAAAAACATTTTCACTTGTAACATTATCTAATTCATTTCTCATTGAATCTTGAATTTTTTTATTATGTTCTTTTAATCTTCTTTCAACTTTTCTATCATGAATTTTTTTATAAACTGCATGTCTTGATCTATTAACTTGTTTTAATCTAAAATATTTTAATGGATGTTTTTTAGCTCTTTTAACATAATTATTATATTTTTTAATTTGCTTATTTGTTAATTTAACACTTTCTTCAATACTTGGTTTTTTCCTTCCCATTGCATATAAAACACTTTCTGGTTCACAACTAAACATATCACCTGGTTTTAATTCATAACCTGGTGATCTAATTTTAATTCCATTAACTTTAACTTTACCTTTAACAATAAATTGATGAGCTTGTCGAACACTTGATGCAAAAAATGCTCTAAATAAAGCAGTATCTAATCTTTTTTCTGTTGGTAAATAAGTTTGTAATGCCCATGGAGTTGGCTTTTTTGATGAATCTTCATCAAATGCATCTGATGAATTGGATTCTTTAGTTGATTTTAAAGGATTAACTGCGTTTAATTCTCCTTTAAAAACATTTCTCCATTGAGTTTCTGTTAAATGTGGTCCATGATAAGCTCTTGATTCTTGTTTAGCAGAAAATTGTTGTTGAAACATTGTACCTCTACGTATTGTTTTGTTCCATTTCATTGTATTGAATAAATTGAATTTATTCATGTCAGGTCTTACCCGACCTCGTTTTAACGAGTGGATATTAGCCATTCGTTTAGGCATTTTTGGTTATGATGGATTGTTATATTAAGTGTGTTGAAAAAAAAAATTTTTTTTTGATGTTGAAAAATTTTGTCGTTTGGAGGTTTTTTTTTTTTTGAAAAATTTAATGGGACGAATAAATTTTCATTTTTTTGTTTTGGGTTGGTTAAGCTGGGTTCCGATATGCCGATGAGTTTAAGCTGGGTTAAAAGGATTAGTGCATTAAGATTGAGCCTCATGCGGCTCAGTTATATTTGATGCTTTAAGTGCGCAATCTACAGTATATAGGAAGTAGGTGTTTAGAATGACTGCTACATAGATCATGTTCAATGATCCTAATCTTGCTAGATATATAGTTCTGTAAGTTAAACAACTGTTGTCTTCATAGCATTAAGTTCAGCTAATATATTATGGCGCTTTATATTTTGCAAAAATTAAGGTAAGATTCACTATAGCAATAACTGATAAATGATGATGGTGCAAGAAAATATTGTAAACTACTGTAGTACCAGGTAAGTTTTAAAAAGATATCTTTCTACGAAACCTGGCAAAAAAATTAACCAAAGTAATCGATTTAAAAACTATTTAATATAAAAAGAGAAGTAAACTAAATACCATTAACTTCACGAGCAACATAAGGTTCTTCTAAATATTTAACTTCATCATCAGTTAATTTAATTTGAACTGCATCAACAGCTTCTTTCAATCTTTCAACTGAATTAATACCAACAATTGGACAATCACCTTTAACTAAACACCAAGCAATTGCAATTTGAGCCATTGATTTACCATGTTTCTTTGAAACTTCTTCAACTCTTTTAATAATTTCTTCAGATGGTTTACCATCAACAGCTTTAAATACAATTGGTTTTTTTAAACCTAATTTTGTTGCCATTGCTGCTGCTCCACCAGTTTGTAAAATACCATCAGTTTTATCTCTTAAACTAGTTTCAGCTAATGGTCTTGCTAATTTACCTCTTGCAATTGGACTCCATGGAATACAAGTAACACCAGTTTTTTCACAAAATGGAATCATTTCTCTTTCTTCTTCTCTATATAATAAATTATGATAATTTTGCATACTAATAAATTTAGTCCAATTATTTTTTTCTGCAATATATTGTAATTCTTGAAATTCAGTTGCTTTCATACTTGAAGCACCAATATATCTTGCTTTACCACTTTGAACAACATCATGTAATGCTTTCATAGTTTCTTCACCTGGTGTATCATGATCATATCTATGAATTTGATAAACATCAACATAAGTACCTAATCTTTCAACTGATTTATCAATTGAATCCATAATATGTTTTCTTGATAAACCTTTTCTATTATGTTGATTTAATAAATTAAATTCTAAATTATCATCATCATGAACATAGAAAAAAACTTTTGATAAAATTGTAATAGTTGATCTATTAATTTTTCTTTCTTTTAAAAAATCACCCAAAATTTGTTCACTAACACCAAATGAATAAACATCTGCTGTATCCCAAGTTCTTAATCCTAAATCATAAGCTGTTTGTAAAATATCAAAAATTTTCTCTTTATTTTCTTTATAATCCATTACCCAATCTTCCCATTTTTTTGGATCTCCAAATCCCATAAATCCTAGAATTACTTTAGAAATTTTTAATCCTGATTTACCTAAATTTTGAAATTCCATTTTAGTTATTTTTTCTTTTCTCTCTTTAGTGTTTTTGTAAAGTTTTGATTGATAAATTGAAAACAAAAAAATCAGGAATCTTTAGCTATATTTATAGTTTTTTTTCATTAACCATTGATCTGGTTTCTCCATTATTCTCATAATCATATAAAGTTTAATAGTTGCTGGGGAGTCTTGAAAGAAAAAACTATTGATGGATCTGATATGATTTGATCAATAGTATTTTTTTTGTTGTTTATTTTAAATCCGATGTTTATGTAATCAAGTGTCGGCTTAAACGCGTTAATAGAATTTTTCTACACGGAGATTACATAAGATAAACCCGCTAATGGAAAACAAAACAAAAATAAATAGATCAGTGAAAACTATTAATTATAGATTTTCAGGCTAAATTGAGCAGTTTTTTTCAATGAAAGTCTTCCAAAAATATAGAAATACCTTCCATATCGATCCATGGCAGTAATATTATATTTCACATACACTATAAACTGTGAAAATACGTACCAAATTCATAAATAATTTTAATTAATTGAAATGTTCTCAATATGGTATCTAAGCAAATATTTAAGCATATTTATTATCAATCCGGATATATACTAGTAGCTAGTTATATATATATATATATGGTTTGGTATACTCGTGCTACATAAACTTTTCTATAGATATATATACAAGTTCACACTTAAAAAATCGGAATCTTCGAAGAGTGTTTTAAATTGGTATCTGGATTGATTTTAACCCACAATGTGAAACATGATATCGATATACAGTATATACAATCTTTGGTTGCAGGATTACATCCGAACGTTATATTTATTGACAAACTACTCTTAACTCCGTTGTATTAGATCGCATTGATTCATCTATATGCATCACCCTTAATTCAACTGCAGTGATCGATGTTAGTTGCGTATACTTAACCACTAATAATAGCATTAATCAATTGATACAATATTGTACATGTTGATATTGATGAGCTGTGATGAGTAATCATCCTGGATAATTCAATTTTAAAGTAATTTGTAATAATTAGAACCATTAACTGCCAAAAAAACCACTGTATATTCAAGGAGCCTAGTCGACGTCGACCCTCAACATAGCCGACAAAATATTCAATTGCTCAGAAGCATGTATATACATTTTCTTATTAATTATATATATATCGATCATGAATATTATGCAAGCTCTTTATTCATAACAGCTGCTACAATGTGTGCTGTATACTACCGGAACTATAGGAAGTAAGATACTTACATATAGTCATTAGATATATACATGTATATGAATTCATTCACTAAATCGACTTTAAAATTTTCCAACATTATATAGATATCATATGTTGACTTTAATTTAAATCCCTCTCTTAAAAATTTGTAAACATATATCTGCTTAATAGATAGAGAGCTGGCTAAAAAGATATCTGGACATGTATCCATGGTGCACGTGAGATATATTAATTACCAGGTAGATATACTGTATATTAGGAATCCCCTGTATATTATAGTTAATGCATATACTTTAAACGGAAGAAAACTTACTGTAGGAGCTCGAGATCTAGGTAAATACCTAGTATTTGTTTACAATATTTATGATTATCATATAATAAGAGCTATCAATTTTGTAGTATTTACATACTAGTATATATCCATACTCAACTTGTTGTAACTTGCTCAAACTGGGACCTATTGGATAATATTATAATTAAAGTATTAATAACTCCTGGAACTAATATATTCCAACCCCAAAACATCTGGTTATACACAATTAATAGTTATATCGATATCTGGATACAATACTACATATATCAGATATTAGTCTATATATATATATATATTATATATCCAGATGGATGTTGTATACTTTGTATCTATTACGTGTACGTTCGACTAAGGCTCAAGATAACAATTAATTGTATATATAGACTACTACTTATACTAATAATACTACTAGTGTAGCTATTAATCATATAGATGGATTCTGGACCATCAAAACCTAACCCATATTTATGCACTGCTCGAGTTTAATTGTGCTTTAAATTGCAACATGTAGATGTATACTCTACCTGGTACTTATTCATTTGCGTATACATGTAACCAGATAACACCCGACTGCAGCCATGGTCAAAGCTTTCCAAATACTTATACTAAACCTTTTCCTATTTTATATCATCTAGAATGCTCTTAGAAAATTTAATGCTCGGTATAAACTACTTTTTACAAATGATATATATACAGTATATATTTATAACTAATACAAACCAACTTACTTTGTATTCAATTATTGCATATTATAGTATTCATGTACAATTAATTCTTAAAAATGATTTGTCGAAAAGCTAGACCTATAAAACTGCATTAATACCATTACCCTCATCGTATTAATTGCCCAATTTTAAGCCTACATGTATACCAGTACTAGTATACTTAGTGCACCTCTGTAAAATAACGTCTTTCCGATAAGATAAGCTTCTTTAGTATTTTTACGTTTTACGTTTTACTGTATTCTTAATGCACTTCTCTTCGTGACTAAGTTTTTCTTCTATAGTTTATAGCTTAAAAGTCATTAATATCTATATAGACTCTATGCATAAAAAAATAATTATTTAATTTGCTTTTCGAATATTTTTACCCCGAGTTACTTAATTATGCTTTAATACAGCTGATTCTACAGCACAACACACACACCGACAAAAACCGATCAACAAAAAAAAAAAAAAATACCAAATTTTTTTTTTTCTCTTTCTCTCTTTTTTCTTTCAACAATTTTGTATATTCTATTTTTTTTTTTATAAATCAATTGAACAACGAAATTAAAAAAGAAACAATAAAAAATGGGTGTCGATGTTAAAACTTTAGCTCCAGGTGATGGTATCAATTTCCCAAAAAAAGGTGATCAAGTTACTATGCATTATACTGGTAAATTAGCAGAATCAGGCGATGTTTTTGATAGTTCAGTTACAAGAGGTAGACCATTTGTTTTTAAAGTTGGTGTTGGTCGTAAGTATTATCAATTATGAAAAAGAAAGAAAGAGAAACTAACTAATTTTATAGAAGTTATTAAAGGATGGGATGAAGGTGTTCCACAAATGAGTATTGGTCAAAAAGCTGTATTGGAAATGACCCCAGATTATGGTTATGGTGCTCAAGGTTTCCCAGGTAGAATTCCACCAAATTCTGCTTTAATTTTTGAAGTTGAATTATTAAAAATCAACTAAGAAAATTAAGGATTATTTGTATAAGTACAAAAAAGGATTAGTTCTATTTAAATAAATTATTTTTGGGAAATTATTGAATTACAAAAAAAGAATTAACTGATTGAACAACTTTTTCGATGTTCTTGAGATGGATCATTAAGTTCGTTATTATCATTGTCATTATCATCGTCGTTATCATAATCATCTTGATCATCGTAGTGATCATCATCATCATCATCTTGTTGTTGTTGATTATCATCAATTTCTTTTTCGTGTGCTACGGCGAGTTGGCGCTTTACTTGTAGTTGATGTTGTTGATTTTTTTCTTGATCTTGTATTACTAGCTGCTGATCCTTTTGATGTTTTAGTATTTCTAGTATTAGTTGGTTCTTTTTCTTTTTCAGATTCTTCTTCTTCATTACCCTCTTCTTCTTCTTCTTCCTCTTCTTGTTCTTTTTTAGCAGCTCTTGATCTTCTTGTTCTAGTTGCTGGTGGATTAGTTGGTTTTTCCGCTGCATTACTTTTCCTTCTACTATTACTAGTATTATTAGCAGTTGAATTTCTTTTAGCTCGTTTATTAGTTGTTGGAGTAGATGATCTTCTAGTTGTTCTCTTTCTTTTCGATGATGATGATATACTTTTATTTGATTCCTCATCTTCCTCTTCCTCCTCCTCCTCTTCTTCTTCCTCATCTTCATTTTCATTCTTTTCTACTTCTTCTTCCTCTTCATCCTCCTCTTCATTATTTTCATCTTCTTCATAATCACTTTCATCTGTCCCATCAGGATCAACTGCTTGTTCTTCAATTAATTGACCAAATTCTGTATAAGGTAAATAAAATTCTTCCAAAAAATCATTATCACCATTACTACTACTACCACCACTTATTGATTCTGTTTCAGGATTTTCTTCTTCTAATGCTTCTAATCCAGGTAAATTATATAAACTTTCTAATTTTTCCCAAATATCTGTTGGATTTAATCTATGATTTGCTGGTGTAACATGTGGATTGTTTACTGTACCATGTATACTAATCATTCGAAAATGTTTATGTGTACCTACTGGTTTAAACCTACATATTGCTCTGAATAATGACGTTTCTTGCTGTGTTGTCCATTCAACCATTTTTGTTTTATATTGTTAAAATAATTGTGTGGTGGTGAAAAAAAAAATAATTGTACATGAAAAAAAAAAATCGCGATAAAAAAATATATATATATTTACAAGCGTGCTAAATTTTTTGGGAGGTTTAGTTTTAGAGACTATGTTTCAGAAATTTATTAACATATTTTTTTCTATACGAATACAAAAATTTCATTACCTTGATCAACCTTTAAAAGATCATTTGCAGGTACAATAACCAAAGTTCTTTTAAAATAAGTATCATGAATTTTTAATTGAGGAATTTTTAACCATTGAGATTCCAAATCATTTAGATTTAATGGTATCAAAGTATATTCTAATAATCTTCTTGTATATGGTAATACTCTTAATAATTGTTGTTTTATACCTTGAAATGCAAAATTTGATGAACTACTCATATTAATTGAATAAGTTAGAATATGACTTGTTGAATTTTCAATATAATAAGTTAATTTTATTTTATAATCTTCTAATTTTAAAACATCCAAAATAACTCTTGGTTCTTGTAATGGTAAATTTAATCTAACAACTGGAATTTGAAATTCATTAATTTCATCACTTGATTCTCTTCTCCAATTAATTTTTAAATATGCTTCTGCTGCAACTGTTCGAATTTCTTTTAAATTTCTATAAATATCAAATAAATAATTTAATTTTATACCTTGATTATGAATCAAAACATGAGATTCTTTATCTCTTGGTAATTTTATAATATCACAATTAGCTTCACCTTCATTTGTTGATGTTACTTTTAATGATGATCCAGTTATAATAACTTTAATTTCTCCAAGACATAATAATGAAGCAGTTAAATTCCATCGTTTTTTTATAACTGGTGAATGAGCTAATGATTTTAAATCTGGTACAAAACTTGATGGCCAATTATCAGGATGTGGTCTTGGTGATACATCAAAATTAACTCTAAATGGTTTAACAACTGGTACACTTAATACAATTGCATCTTTTATAACATTTGGATCTGAATCTAATGTATAAGATGCAAAAAATTCTATAACAATACCAGTAGCTCCTAAACTTGGTACATTAACTTTAAATGGATATGATTTTTCACCTTGATCTTGCATAACTTCTTTTTGTTCATAATCCCATGATGATAATTCTAATTGTTTATTTTCATTTGTAATAAATTTAGATTTTAATGTTAATTTAATTGATTCATTTTCTTGATTATCAATTTTTAAATTTAATGATAATATTTCACCTGCTGCAGCAGTTGAAATTTTTTCCAAATGCATTTTAATTCTTGCTGGTCTTGGTGATACATGAACTTGATGTGGTGTTGTAACTTTTTTATGATAAGATTTGTTGTTATTTATTTGCCAATTAAATGTATTAGTTTGAGGTTTTAATGGAATTTGAAATTTATATTCATTATTTGATATATTAGCAATTGCCGTTATTGATTTAATACTAGCAATTCCTAAATCTTTTGGTAAATGAGAAAATTGAAATGTTTTAATTTGATTAGGTTTAAATGATAAATCATATTCTTGGTTTTTGAAAAAAAATTCATTTTCTAATTTAGTATGATTTAAATGAATATTTTCTAACCCTTCAAATTCAATATCTAAACCTTTTAAATTCCAATCTCGATTAGTTTTTAAAACTAATTGACTTTCACTTGGTAATCCAATATTAAATTCGTTTTTTTCAAAACAAAATTCAGCCAAAAATGGATTAAAATTACCTTCTAATTCTAAATCTTCAATATCAGTATTAATTTCATTACCATTTAAAACATTTAATTCAATTTTGGATAATAAATTTTTTTCATTATCTTTAATTTTTTCAGTTATTATAATAATTTTTTCCAAAATTTTAATCAAAATAACATCCCAATTATCTTTTCTATATTCATTAATACATTTTAAAAAACTTTCTAATGCACCTTTATAATCTTCTTTTTGAAATAAAGTATCACCATGTTGATATAATGAATATGCAATTGATCTTTTATGAATTTTATCATCTTGTAAATTAAAATCTTTTAAAGCTCTTGATAATGAATCAAAAATTAATTCTTCAATATCAAATGAATCACTTTGTTTTAATAATTCAACTGCTCTTAAATATAAAAATCCACATCTTGGTAATCTAGTACTTGTACTATTAGTATCATTAAAAGAATCATTTGTACATGGTAAACTTTTATCAATTTGTAAATCTTCAGTTAATTCAACTAATTTTGCTAATCTTAAATATTGTTTAGATTCCCATAATGATTTATTAAAAATATCATTACTAGTTTCTTTTAATAAATTTAATATAGTATTAATATGAACACCAAATTTTCTATAACAAGTATTTGGTTGATTTAAATATAAACAAATTTTGCATAATTTATATGCAATAACATCAACTAATAATAAAGCTTCTTTCCATCTTATTGAATCTTTATCATTATAATAAAATTCCATTAATTCTATAATATTTTCATAACTTGTTTCATAATTTTTTAATGCAGTTTCTAAATCTTGTTTAAATTCTGAAAATACAGCTAATTTTAATGAATACCTTGCTTCCCATCCTGCACTTGATAAAGGTATTCCTTGTTGGTTTTTATCATTATTATTATTATTTTCATTATCATCAATCATATGTTGATTACCTCTTTTTTTCCTAATTTTTTTACATAATGGTGTATAAAAATCATTTGATTGTTGATATGCTTGTAAACAAATAGTTTCAACAAAAGTTTCTTTTTCTAATTCAGTAGAACTTAAAGGTAAAAATAACATTCCAGTTCTTTTCTCTAATCCAGTTGATTTTCTTAAATAATTAATTCTTTCATCTGTTACTAAATCACTCATTATTACAACAACAAATTTAATATTTCTTTTTAACCATTGTTGTTTTAATGCTATTAAATTTTTAATTAATTGTTCATCTGCACTTGTATCAGTTAATAAATGAAAACTTACAATCATACCAGGTTGTAAATATAAATATTTTTGAAACCATTCAATATTTAATAATCCATCAGGATATAATGAAGAATGAGGATTTCTTGGTGATAAATTAGAATGATTTTGTCCATTTGGATATAATCCATTTTCTTTAACAGGTATTAATCTATAACTATCATCAATAAATCTAACATTTAATAAATGACCTAATTTATTTTTTGAAGCTTTTGGAGCTAAATGTTCATAATATTTTAAATCATTAGATTTTGCAGCAAATCTTCCTGAAATATCTTTAGCAATTGGATGATCTATTGTAGTAGGTGGAGCTGCCAATTTTTCACCTGTTGTTTGTAAAGGATGATCTTGTAAATATGGAGTACCACCTAATCCACTTATCAGAAGTAAAGGTGTTAAATGATATAAATAATCAGATTCTAAATCCATTATCCTATTTTCTATTTTCTATAATTTTGTGTGATAAAAAAGGTTTTTTAGGTGTCGTAAACAATATTATTTTTTTCTGAAGCTAAGTTTTTTTTTTTTTGACGTGTGTTAATTTAAGCGTTTCAACATTGGGATCAAACACTAACATCTACAAAAACCCAATAAAACTTAAAATATACTACAATCAATAGACAATTATTAATAATAAAAAAATGCGTATAATAAAAAAAACTATTTCAATACCAAAAACTATCTATTCTCCTTTGAAATCAGCTTTTCTTTTTTCAGCAAAAGCAGCCATACCTTCTTTTTGATCTTTTGAACCAAATAATGAATGGAAAACTCTTCTTTCATATTTCAAACCTTGTTCTAATCCCATTTGATAACCTTCATTAACACATTCTTTAGCAGCTTTAACAGCTAATGGACTGAATTCAGCAATTTTTGATGCAGTTTTAACAGCTTCATTAACTAATTCAGGAGTTGGGAAAATTTTTGAGACTAAACCCCATTCTTTTGCTTGTTCAGCATTGAAATTTTCACCAGTTAAAATTAATTCCATTGCTCTTGATTTTCCAATTAATAATGGTAATCTTTGAGTACCACCAGCACCTGGGATAACACCTAATTTAATTTCTGGTTGACCAAAGACTGCTTTTTCACCAGCATAAATAATATCAGCCATCATTGCTAATTCACAACCACCACCTAAAGCATAACCATTAACAGCAGCAATAATTGGTTTTTTAACACGTTGTGAATCACTCCATGATTCAATAAAATCTTTACCATAAACTTCAGCAAAAGTTTTATCTTTCATTTCTTTAATATCTGCACCAGCTGCAAAAGCTTTTTCACTACCAGTAATAACAATTGCACCAACTTCATTATCACTATTAGCAGAATTTAATGCATGATTTAATTCTTGAATTAATGGTGTACATAAAGCATTTAAAGCTTTTGGTCGATTTAATGTAACTTGTCTAACACCAACTGCTGGTTTACTGACAATAATATATTCATAAGAAGTTGTAGTAGCCATTAATCTTTTGAATTGTTGTTTGTTTGTTTTGTTGAAAGTTTGTTTTAATACAGGTCGGATTGCAAACATTTTTTTTTCTTGTTATCGTTTTGTTTTTATTTTTCTGATTATTAATTAATTTATATTTACAAGGTTTAGTTTAGTGTTAGAATGGAAAAATTCAAAAATAACAGAAAAAAAGTGCGATGTCGGCTTATAAATAGTACTTGTACATAAATTTAGTTCGGCTTATATTCGGTAAGCTGGGTAAACCAACAAATGTTTACCATCCCTCCATTAATAGCCGGGGGATCAGATCTGATACTTTTTAGGTTCTTTGCTCCTAAACATTCTTTAATGTGGGGTCACTTAGTTCTACTTCTACTACTTGTTATAGTGTTAGAAAAAATTATTTTCATCCATTTCTCTAGTAAAAAATTATTGTTAAAAAACTAATATATATATACAAAAATTACACAAAAATCAAACAAAAATTATAAAAAAAAAAATGACAAAGAAAAATACAACTATAAAAAATTATTTCTTTCCTAGATAATTTATTGGGCAGTAAATCGTTCCAATTTAGCTCTTAATTCTGGTCTTTCTTTCATAATTCTTAATTGAGTCTTTGCAGCTTCTGCATATTGTAAAGCTTGAATTCTTTCACTATCATTTCTTGCAACTCTAGCATTTTCTTCAAAATAAGTCATTGCATCTTCAGTTTTACCTAATTGTAAACAGAATTGAGCCAAAGTACCAACAGCAATATCACTACTTGGATCTAATGCAACAGCTTTTCTACATAATGTTTCAGCTTCAGCTAAATCAGTTGTCTTTTGATAAACTGCCAAAGCCTTATTAACTAAACATAAAACATTAATTGAACCAGCATCTCGATTAGTTTCAATTGAAATAGCTTGATCAAATTGTTTAATTGATTCATCAAAATGACCTTGATCTAATAAAATTTCACCATAATAATTATGAACATCTGAATTAGTTGGATTTTTAGCAATTAAATCTTTGAAAATACTAATTGCTCTTTCATAATTTTTCATTCTATATAATGCAACTGCTAATTGAACTTGAGAATATAAAAATTCATCATCTAATTCAATTGCTTTTTCATAATCTTCAACAGCTTGAGTGAATTCACCAGTTAAGAATGAAATTTGAGCTCGATGATAATAAATATCAGCAGATTTATCATCAATTTTTAAAGCATTTTCAAAATCTTTTTTAGCATCTTCAAGTCTATTAGCTTCTAAATAAACACTTGATCGTTTAATATATGCTAAAACAGTTGGTTGAATTTTTAAAGATTCATTAATATCTTCTAAAGCACCATCTGAATCATTTAATAAAAATTTAAATGTACCTCTCATTTCTAATGCTAATGCTTTATTAGTAGTACCTAATTCACATGCTTTTTCAAATTGATCTCTAGCTTGTTGATAACATTCATTAGATTGTTTATCAATAGAATCAAAACCTAATTTCAAATAATAATCACCAGTATTTTCTTCAGCATTTAAAATAGAATCATCTAATTGTCTTTTTCTAAAAGCATTTAAATAAGCTCTAATAAATGTAGCACTTGGGAAAATGTTTTTACCAGAATATTCTTTTTCACAAATTTCTTCAGCTTTTAATCGTAAAACTCTATCAACAGCATTATTTAAAGTATTATCAGAAAAATCACCTAAAATACAACTTGAAGTAAAATCAAAAATAGCTTCTGTATAATTACCCATTTTTTCATATGCAACAGCTCTTCTTGATAAACATTTAATATAATCTGGTTTTAATTCTAAAGCTTTTGTAGTATCTTCAATAACATTTTGATATTTTTGTAAAGAATTATAACAAGCAGCTCTATTTGAATAAAAAACTGGATCTTTATCATTACATCGAATTGCTTGAGTATACATTTTAATTGCATGTTCATAATCTTTATTATTAAATGCTGCATTACCAACAGCCTTTAATGAAGCTGCTAAATCTTTTAATTCTTCATTTGTTAATCCTCTTAAATCTTTTCTTGAAGCAACATCTGGATATTCTAATTTACCATCATCACCATATGGAATTAATGGAACATCATGTAAAGTTTTAACTTCTTCTTTCTTTTCTTTTTTATTCTTCTTTTTATTGTTCTTTTTCTTTGATTTTGATGAAGAAGTTGAAGATTGTGATTCTGAATCTTTTGATTCTTCTGTTGATGTTGAAGTAGTTGAAGTAGTTGTTTGTTGTGGTGTTGATTTATAAGCATAATAAGCACCTGCACCTGCACCAACAGTTAAAACAACTGCTGCTGCAATACATGCTTGTTTGTTTTTCTCAACAAACGAACTTAATGAACTAGTCATTGTTAAAGTTTGTTTAATATATTAAAAATGAACGTTGTTGTGAGAAAAAAAAAAAAAATAAAATAAAAAAAATTTGAAAAAAAATTGAAAAATTAGCTCTTTTTTTTTCTTTCTTTTAGCGTGTATTAAGCGAATTGTTAGTGGCGGAAATTTTATTCTCTTTTGATTATTGTCGGATCGGACCATTGATGTTTTTTTTTTTTTTCAATTGGGAGATTCGATTGGATTCTATATAAGGTTTTTTGTGGAGACGGTTTTTTGGACTTTTAATAGAGGTAGCAAAAGTTTGGTCTTAACTAACAAATGTACAACGGCTGTGGTTTCTGGGTCCAGAACAAAATCTTTAAGCATAATTTGAGCACGCGAAAGTGTCTATATTTCCGTTCCATGAGCTTTGCAGCTTTCTTAGTACTAATTTTCTTGTCATACATGTGCACAGTAACAGTGCCAGGTACAGTAGCACTACTAGTGCAAAAATCATTACATCGTCAGTGTTGTGTATTTTTGTATTTTTAACTCCTTTACTACTATGGTACAGTACCGCAGCTCAAGCTGTTTCACAATAAAATTACCCCAGCATCCGATATATGGATTTAATACTGGCTATAGATTAAATACTGCTAAACGTTATTATTACACCACAAATTAACAAATGCACAAGGAGAAAATAGCTACCATTATTATTAAAATAATTATTATCAGCTGTACGAAATTTATTTAGTTTATAAATTTTTCTGATAGTTCCCAAGAATTTTTTGAAAACAATACAGCATATTTTTTAATTTAATTAGGTTTATTTTACCAAGAAAATCATTGGAGGTTGGCTGTATACAGTGTTTATTTATACCCTAAAGGCTAGATATATAATATTAAAGCAGGAGTTGTTTGGTTTGTTTTTTGTTTCACAAGCTCATATCAATCATACCAGGTTACTTACAACATTTTTAATTTTTTTTTTTAAACTTTATCATCTTTTTTTATCACCTTTTTTTTTTTTTTTTTTTAAATTTTTTTTTTTTTTTTTTTTTTTTTTTTTTTTTTTTTTTTTTGTTGAACGTTTTTATCTACACACTACTAGACTTTAATACCAAAAAAAAAAAAAAAATAAAATAAATAAAAATAATGAGGAGGGTACATACTAGTACCAGTAGTGAAAGAAACAGGAGTTTAGGATCTGCTGTAAGAAATATACATTTAAGAGAGTATAATAATATTGACAGTATCAATAATGACGATAATGTCAATAATAACAATAACAATAACAATAACAATGACAACGACAATGATGGTAATAATGTAATATTACCATTACCATTTAGACATCCTGCTTATATGAACAGAAATGATGATTTAGAAGATGAAAGACCTTCAATATTATGGGGGACAAGTAGAAGAGATTTTCTAGATAATTTAATGAATGCTACAGAATTAAGATATGGTAGAAGTTTATTAGATAATAATATATGGAGAGATTATAATGATATAAATTCAACTGAAGAAGAATCGAATGAATTTTCACCGTCAATAGATCAATATAATTTATTACCACCTCCGGTATCAACAGCAACCCAAGAGCTACCAGCAGTATCACAACCTTTATTACCTCGAGTATCACAACAGATACCTAGAACAAGAACTTTAAGACAACAACAACAGCAGCAACAACAACAACAATTACCATCATCATCAACAGCACAAGTATTACCACCGCCACCAATACCAGGAGCAAATATTATTAGAAGTAATTTTCAATCAGCAGAAAGAAGAAGAACACATGAAGCTAAAATCACAAATTTTATTTCAAATGGACATTTTAAATCAGTTAATTATTCATCATTATTAAAAGAAGGATCAAATTTTAAATTACCAATATCATTACCAATTGAATATTATCAAAGATTGAAATTACCAGATTTTGGAAATTATGATTCAATGGTAACAAATGTTGAATTTCAATATATAAATTTCCCAAATGAAATATTAGGTTCAATAGTTTATAAAACTCCAAGAGATTCAATTCATGATGATGATTATGAAAGATTTAAAAATTATAAATTTCAAGGTGAAATTTTTGATCCAATGTGTGTTTCAAATACAAAAAATTCTATATATGAATGGGTTAAACCTTTTAAAAGATTTTTAACAATTGATATATTAGATAAAAAAAATTTAAAAGATTATATTTTTATGATTTGGAGTACTGAAAATTCAAAAGTTATTTATGCTTATATTAATAGAAAGACTGGAATGTTAATTGGGACAAGTCATGTTAGTAATAGTTCATTTGAAAAACCTATAAATATGTTATTAGAACATTGTTTACCATTTAACAGTCCTATAATTGTTTATAGATGATTTATTATAATAAGAAGATTGACAATTCATTTTTTTGTTTTTTGCATTGTTTATATGTTCACTGATGATTGAAACCATTAATGATGGTCATGATTTTTTTTTTCAGATTTCGAGAATGGTTAGAAGCCGGTGGATATACTAGCTTTATATGCAAGTTTATTTTTTTGCACTACATACGCTTTTTCTGGGTACAAACACAGTAGAATGATCAGATACTACTGGCGTCAATTATCCGAATAAAAGACTTTGATGCAGGTGCATCATCATCATCTCATTACTGTCTTTAAATTATATATATAAATATTAAAAAAATGAGTGATATTGCTTCTACTGAACATCCAAATAACACATGTGCACTTTATACCACATCCAGATATATAATCTAGTTTATCTTTTTGTAACAATAGTTCAAGAAAAGTCTTCAAGCCTGTGTTCGATAGGTTTAGGTTAATACCTTTAATTACAATTACAATCATATATTGAGTAAAGTAAACCGTAAAATAAATAAACGTCATGTCGTTGTTGCAATATTTAGTAGAAAAAAGTACATATTAAGGTTTCAGTGCAACAATTCAAGCCACATTGTCTACTAACTACCCTACCAATACTCTTACAAACACTTAACACTTTAAACTTCTAGATATCTTAAGAAGAAGCTTTTGCATTCTATCATTTTACACTTAATAGCCAGTAATTTTTTAGTAGTGCTTGAATTATCTTGCTTATCAACATATCCCATTTGCTATTAACGCTTTGAAAAAATACCAGACAATTGGGTAACAAGATGAATCAAAATCAAAAACATTTTCCGATTCATTATGATGAAAAATTTCATTCTTCATCAAATTGATTCCATATGATGGTAAAAGTTTAGGCTGTTCAGGCTGTCTACAGTGGCAGTCTACATTATACCTTGAAAAAAAATCCATCGATACCCATTAATAACCCATCCAGCTGGTAGATCTGTATATTAATATTTACACGGTGAATTACAGTGGACTCAGGTCAACCATAACTGTCATAAAACTTAATAATTCAAGCAAATAAAATATTAATAGGTAAAGAGATTTAAAGCTGTTTTTTATTTATCTAATCAAATTAGTGGGGGGTTCATATCGATGGGCTGGCAATCTGATCGATCATTAATAAAGCATTGATTATAATGCTTGGTATATACTAATAGATAATAGCCCTTCAGTTTTAAATATATACTTACATTCAAAGTACTACAACTATATAATATCTGATTTGAATATTCCTACAGTAGTTGTACATGTATTGTATTTTGTATTGGCGTTTTCCCCTTGATTCATTTGGATGCAATCCCCGGAAATTGATTAATTAGAGGCCATTGATGACTTTTCGTATGAATTAACAATCCAAATTTAACCTGTCCTAAAAATATACTTATTAAAGATATAATGACAACCAAATAGCTACAATATACCAGGTACCGTGGTGAACTCACTATGAACGAAAAATCTCGGGTTCCTATTAATTCTCAGGAAAACCTGGAGAAGATGAGCTTACTGCACTACCGAGATTTTCTTCAAAACACGACAACCAATATTTTTTCATTGATTTTCAACCATTTCTCGGAGATTTCGAACAATCAAACAAAAATCAAAAGCTTCACAGTCAGAGTGTACAGTGCAGACTACCAAAATTCCCCATATTTTTTTTATGCACCTTTTAAATACTTCGACAGGCCCCTCCAAAAAAAAAAAAAGATCATCAATCGGTCTTTCCAATTGGAAAAATTTTTTGTCAATTGATCAAGTCATTGCAATAAATGCAACCGAGTCGGGCCCGAAAAAATACAGCTGTTATCAAAACAAAATGATTTGTTACGAATCGATGATTTACAAGCTTAAAAGTATTTGTACATATATAATCTTGAACTGCACAGTGGTAGCTTACTGTACAATGAGGGGTAAAAAAAAAATTAATAAAAATCGATGTGATTTGAAATATTTCACGAAGATTTTGTGGAGATGGCACTCGGTTTGATTAAATTAATTTATTACTGCCCGGCTTGAAGATTACACTTACCACCTAGTACTTAGGGATAATATTAACGGTTTAATTATTTACCATTGTCCGGTAACCGGTGATAATTTATATCTATATGCAGTGTTTTTTTTTTAAAGGTTTAGAGTAGCAAAATTCAGAATATTTTCATAGATTGAAATTAAGATTTAATATTTTTTAAAGAATTATGAAGAAATTGACAATATTACACTAAGAGATCTTTAAATTCATTGCAATATTATAAGCATTCTAGTGTAAAACTTAAGGTTTTTTGCGCACAAATCCGAGAGTCACTTATAAATGGGTCAAAAATTTTCAGCCTTACCATAATAAACACGATTCTTCCAATTAATGGCATCTGGATAATGTAACAGTTTGCTAGTAGCTAGAGAAAAGTCTTACACCCCATTGAAAAATTTCACTTCACTACTACAGTAGCTAACTTGCCTTTTAATCTTTTTCTTTTACTATAAAACCTTTTGATATCTTGATAAATATCATAACTATTTCTAATCATATACTGTATATCATTGATAATCAACCTATCACTACTAACTCTATACCTCTATACAACAAGAATAAAGATGGATTATGGCTCCGTTTATCCGAGATATTCATCAAACAACAAGAGTTTATCCTGGGTCTTTAACAAAAAAATCTTTTACCCCGGGTTCTTTCAATATTCTGAATCATTCAAGCTGTACTATGATGATGTGGGTTTTAAAGCAGTTAAAAAAAATTAACACGTTCACACTTAAACACACATTCTCCCCACGCTTATTTCAATTTAATGGATCAGATTATAATAATTTTTCCATCTATTCACCGGTAAAACTCCATGAACTTGTGTAGAGTATAAATTCAAAACATTTCAATACCGACCTCGCCTCGTCTCCTCTACTCAGTTTTTCATATTCGAAACGAGGCAACACCCGCGTAAAGATAACTGAATAGGAGCGCGACCTAGGCCCCTTATACAAAAATGGGCGTGATTGGCTCTTAATAGTACTTGAAATAATCCAGCCAATCGGGCTTGACCGAGGTTCAAAAAAAAAAAGTTCCCCCAGAACAAAAAAACAACATCATCAATATATAAACACCTAATATATATATTTTTTTTGCTTTTTCTCTTTTTTTTTTTTTTTAACTATATTCTTCATCAATCTCATTAAAACAAAAAAAGATTTATATAAATCTTCCATCTCGCTCCCCAATTTTATTTGAAATTTTTTTTCTCTTTCTTCATTAAAACATGCTAGCTCGTCGAATTTCAAGATCGATGGTCACTAATTCTAAAAAAATGATCCGAATGAACTCAACTGCCTCAGCTATTAAAGAAGATTTATCAAAAGGTCCAATGTTACGATTTCAAGATTCATTACCAAAATTACCAGTTCCTTCATTAGAAGAAACTGCAGTTAAATATTTAAAATCAGTTAAAGCTATTGCAACTCCAGAACAATATGCTAGAACCGAATCAGCTGTTAAACAATTTGTTACAAAAGATGGTATTCCATTACAACAAAAATTATTAGCAAAAGCAAATGATCCAAATACTAAAAATTGGATTTATGATTGGTGGAATGAAGGTGCTTATTTAGCAGTTCGAGATCCAGTTGTTCCATATGTTTCATATTTTTATTCTCATAAAGATGATAAAAAAAGAAAAAATCCAGCAACTAGAGCTGCTGCTATTACTTCAGCTGCATTAAAATTTAAAGCTGATGTTGATGCTAAAACTTTAGAACCAGAATATATGAAAAAACAACCAGTTTGTATGGATGCTTATAAATGGATGTTTAATGTTTGTAGAATTCCAAAGAAAGGTTGTGATGAAACTGTTGTTTATGAACCAAAAGATTATAAACATATTTTAGTTATTAGAAAGAATCGATTCTTTAAAGTTTTACATGAAGTTGATGGTAAAACATTATCAACTGCTGAATTAGAAGCACAATTTAATCAAGTTTATAAATTAGGTGATACTCATGGTCCAGCTGTTGGTGTTTTAACTTCAGAAAATCGAGATTTATGGACTGATTTTAGACAACAATTATTAGATGCTGGTAATAAAGAACAATTAAAAGATATTGAAAGTTCATCATTTGTTATTTGTTTAGATGAACAATCACCAGTTACTAAAGAAGAACGAGCTCATCAATATTGGCATGGTGATGGTAAAAATCGATTCTTTGATAAACCAGCTCAATTTATTATTAATGAAAATGGTACATCAGGTTTTATTGGTGAACATTCAATGATGGATGGTACTCAAACTCATCGATTAAATGATTATGTTAATGATGTTATTTTTAATAATAAAATTGAATTTGGTAATGAATTACGACCAAATTTACCACAACCAAAAGAAATTAAATTCAATTTAAATGCTGCAATTGAAGAATCAATTGAAACTGCTAAAAAAGATTTTGATAATGTTATTGCAGAACATCATTTGGAAGTTTTTGCTTATCAAGGTTATGGTAAAGGTTTAATTAAAAAATTCAAAGCTTCACCAGATGCTTATATTCAAATGTTAATTCAATTAGCTTATTATAAAATGTTTGGTGTTTCAAGACCAACTTATGAATCTGCTGCTACAAGAAGATTCCAATTAGGTCGAACTGAAACTTGTCGATCAGTTTCTGAAGATTCAGTTGCATTCTGTAAAACTATGGAAGATCCAAATGCTACTAATGCTGATAAGATTGCTGCTTGTAGAAAAGCATTAAATTCACATGTTGCATATATTGGTGATGCATCAGCTGGTAAAGGTGTTGATAGACATTTCTTTGGTTTAAAGAAATTTGTTCCAGAAGGTCAAGAATTACCAGATTTATTCAAAGATCCAATGTTCTCATATTCTTGTTCATGGCATATCAGTTCATCACAATTAAGTTCAGAATTTTTCAATGGTTACGGATGGTCTCAAGTTATTGATCAAGGATTTGGTTGTGCTTATATGATTAATGAAAATTCTATTCAAGTTAACATTGTTTCTAAACATATGGGTAGTGATAAGATGAAACATTATTTAAATGAAGCTGCTGATGATATGGCTGAAATTTTCTCTTCTGAATTAAAGAATGAATCTAAATTGTAGATTGTTCTAAAAAAAAAGTTTTGTAAAAATATTTATTGCATTTTATTTTATAGTATAATATAAAAAAGAAATTTACTCTTCACTTCTGTTTTAACTTTTCATTGTAGATTGATTTTTTCTAATTATGTTATTAATGATATAACTATCCAAATGGAATATTCTACAAGTAGTACCATATCTAATAGAGGTTAAAAATTATAAATTAAAAAGGCATACATAAAAGAATAAATATATAAATAAAAAGAATAGAATAAAATGTTTATAAATTCTCAATAAAAAAATATCAGAAATTACAACAAGTTAAAAACAGATGCCAAAAATGATGCACCAAAAACAGTTGAAATAACAACATTATTTAATTTAGCAGCACCACCAGTAGTAGCAGTTGAAGATTCACTTGATGATTCAGATTCAGTAGCAGATTCGGTTTCACTTGCAGAATTGGTATTTTTACTCTTTGATGCTGATGAAGTTTCAGTAGAATCTTCACTACCACTAGTAGTTTTAGCATTAGATGAACCACTAGCAGCAGTAGCAGCACCACCTTGTTTAGATGAACCACCAGATTGTTCAACAGCATTAGTAGCAGCTTGAACACCAGATTCATTACCAGATTTTGCTGCTTGAGCAGTAGCATGTGGATTTTTACCAGATGCATTTTTACCTGAAGCAGATGCACCTTGTTGATTAGAATTAGCAGCATTAGTTGGGATAACAGCTTGTGGTGGTTGATTAGTATCAGTTGGACCAGCTAATTGTGGATTAACAACTGGAACAGTTGGACCTTGTTCAATTGAAAAAACTGATGGTAATGATTGCCAATTTGGAACTCTTGGAGTAGTCCAGGTTGGTTCTGCAGCATATTGAACGTTATTCATTGTGTATTATGTGTATGTGTAAGAAGAGATGCTAAAAAAAGGGTATTTGAAAAATGCTTTTAATTAATAAAATTAATTGAAGGATAAAGAGAGAGAAAATATAAATTCAGAAAGAAAAAAATGTAGAGAAATTGTTGGATTTTTATACTATTTTCCAAATATATCTACTTCTAAGTCCTATATTTTCTTGTTATTAATTCTTTTTTTCTCTTTATTCCCTGCTTTATTTTTAGGCCTAATAAAGTTTCGCTTCGCTTCTATAGATAGCTCAGGGGGGTAATTTTTCATATAATGTTCCAGGGTTTTGTCTAAAAGAAAAAAATAGAAAAAGTAAATCTATGCAAGCAAAATTTGTTGTTACAGACAGCTTGAATACAGTAAAATTATTAGCATGCACCCACCACATTAATTTAAGCTCCAAAACTTTAATATTACACAAAAAAGGATCGAAATCGTTCTAGCATGGGTTGTTGTTGTTGTTTTTTTCTTGAAATTCATTTGCAGGATTAAATTATTGTAGATAAATCACAATCAAGGATGATCGACATTTTCAGAATTATTATTAATTTATGTATTCAAGCATTAGTAAGACAGGTAAAATTTATTGATCGGCCTAAGCAGCCGGGGATGGGCTGCACCATAAAACCTCCTCTAAGTAATAGAGATCGAGTTTTCTACCTTCGCGATCTTGTTTGTTTTGTATTTTGATCCAATTGATGTTAAAGCCTTTTGAAATAATTTATTACCATAGCATTACAAAAAATTAGGTGAAGAAGGACATGTATAAAATTTATATTATGACTTCGCCGAGTCTTGTTGATTGTAAACAAAACAACAAATATTACCATTAATTTGGTAAATAGTAGACCCAAATTTTTTCATCAAAATATTGTAATCAAAAAGTTTGGAGAAGACATCAAATTTTGGAAATGGAGAAAAATTCTGGTAAAAATTTATATTGCAGATGTAGCAAAGAATTTTGTTTAAGGTGTTAAAAATATATATTTGGAATTATAAAAATAGAACACCTATAAATTATTATTAGTTATTATACATGTAGTGGTATACTAAAGTTGATTTTAAGAAATCAAAACTGAATCTAATTATCAATGTATATTGAGAGATTTCGGGTAAGAGATATCGAAGAAAGGACTTTAACATAAAGTTATGTATTTACTTTGATTATTTTGAGAACTTAAAAAATAAACTTCTCTTTCTTTAGCCTGTACCGTTGTAACAGTAATACTGTATATCTGATTCGGATAAGCTGATGTTTTAAGAAAAAGCGGTTATCAGTAAATACCAAAAATGGTATATTAAACTGTGGAACGGATCAAGCAAAATATTTGTAAAGTTTATGGTACCGTTTGGGTATATTTTTCAAAACAGTTGCACTTTATTGGTAAATTAAAAACGTGAGAATACGCATGGTACACAGAGTTCTCCACTGTTTGGAGGTTGACAAATTTAGCTAACTGTTACTTAAAGTGTAGATTAGATAGTATACAGCTACTCTTTTATTTTGACTAATACTATAATCAAATTAAAATCGTTTAAATACTGCTAAGATGTAAACAAATCTAAAAAGATTGCAATAATTGGTACATCGATACATGTAGCAAGTGATGATTTATGGTACACTTCCAGGAAAGGTTTTTGATATAATGTCTCAAAAAAAGTATACTATATATACAGGTTGGAGATCTCTTTCAACTGGAACTACAAAATTGTAGCTTACTAGTAGCTACTTGCTACAATGTAGGTTGATATCAACTGAAATCCAATTAGATTCTCGTGAACTGTTTAATTTTTTTTTTTATTTCGCTAAAATTAGAAACTTTGAATTCCAATTTTTAGAAAACTTTAAGTTTTCACAAAGAGAGATATTTTGTCCGTAACTGACAACACCATTAATATTTCAACGTGTACTGTAAATGGACAAATGCGGACAAGTTATCTATTTTTAAATTCGTTTAATTGACTGTTTTATTTTAAAAAATTATAGTTAGAGTTCTCCCAATTGACCAACCCCTCAATTCTAATTAACTTAGTATTCGAAATGTTGTAAATTATTATAATATATATACAATGTATGAAATATTTATGTGTCTCTTTATATTCTAAAGTAACACGGAATTATTATAACTATGTATACCAACTAGACTATATACCAAAATCTGATGTAAGTTTACTTAAGTTGGTTTATAGATACTATAATAGAGATAGATAATCTATTGTCCCGGTAACCTTACTTATAATATATATTATATATATTTCATACCAGCTTATATGTGTAATATTATACCATTGTATGTATAAATCCATCCAGATAGTAAAATTCAGCTGTGATTTTATAAACAATTGTATTACTATGATGATTATTTGCTACGAGTTGTATAGACTAGTATTATTCTTTGATACTGGTAAAAAGAATTACTGTGGTGAATAAAAGCACTTTTCTTAATTAGTCTGAAAAGGATATCACAGTGTACACCAGCTGTTACTAAGTATCATCTGTACTTCACAATCATCAATATTGATCACTTTCGAAGATCAATATAACCATCATATAAATAATCTGGACGAATATATATGTAACATGTATATCGATATCAAATATTAAAGCAATTGATTCTCAAAATAATACACTGTACTTTAGCTTAATAAGCTGTCAGCGTTATATACCCATCGATTTACATGGCAAGGATGTTACGATAGACATGTATATTAATCTTTATCTGTCAAACTGTAGATGTCGATTGAATGATTTGATGGTTTACCAGTGAGTAATAAACTAATTTACACCAGAATCGATATCAAAATCAAAGGCTTGCTTAATTAATTAACTCTTACCACTGCATGCAACTACTTGGTTTTTTTTCGCGCATCGATCATTTCTGTACAAGAACCATAACAGCTGGAGTGCACATGCATGGGCTTATAGTAAAGTTATGGTATTCAACGACACATATAGAGCCATACATATAGTATAATATTGGGCACCTTAGAATTGTATGTAGAATACTTATGAACTTGTTCATGCCATATACAGTAGATATAATATTGCAATGCATGAAAAATTAATATTGAGGTTATTTAAATTTCTTCGACACAGCTTAAAATAATGCTGCTATTCAAGCAACACATGTAAAAGGAGGCCGATTAGCTAATATCGACTATAAAATTGATCAATTGATCAATTGATTTATATCGTGCTAAGCTTTTTTGTACAAGGTTCAACGATCGCGACAAGACCCCCTGAGTAATTGAGCTATTGCAGATAAGGGTTAATGTTATGTAATAGACCAGTGATTTTTTGTGTTTTATTATGCTGCGTACGATATTCTAACATGCCCTGAAGAACAATATTTTAATGCTATGATTCAATTAAAATGAGTTTTTATGGCTCATACAGGTAAACAGTATATACATACTGTATATAAGAAATTATAGAACATACAAGTGGTATATATCTAAACACGAAGCTAAAAATTGAAAATTGAAATTTGAATTGATACTTGTATATGCTACATTGCGATAATAAAACGCAATTATAGACCGTGTAGTCTACTAGTTTCATAGAGCATATACAAATTGTACATATTTTGTCGCTACAAAATACTACAACAGCTTGAAAACTGCGCATACAAGTATAGACTACTTCCTACCCACCACTAACATCCCAAGCTTCTAGATTTAACAACCTGAAAAAAAAAAAAAAAAACATCATAAAAAAAAATCTACACGTCAAAAACACGACAAAAAAAACAACACTCAAATACCCTAAAAAAAAAAAAATAAGAGATGAATAATAGACGACCTAGTATGATGCCTCCGTCAGCGAGAGCATCATTAGCTCCAAATCAATTTCAAAACAACAACAATAATCTCCAATCAAAACAACAAATAGCAAGTGAATTAGAAAGAACTGAACAAAGTATTACAATAGCATTACAAGAAATTGATAAAAATTTTGCAAAAGCAAATAAAATAGTTGGAGAAAAAATTTTACCAATATTAGAAAAATATACAAAACATTCAAATAATTTATGGGTAAATGGAGGTGAATTTTGGAAGAATTTTTTAGAATCTGCTGCAAATGTTAAATTAAGTGGTTATGAAGAAAATATTCATGATAATACTAATAATTATGAAAATCAAGATCAAGAAAATTTACAAGAAAAAAGTGAAGATATTTTAAATAGTTTAGTAGATGTTGATGATCAAAGTTCACAATTTCATAGTGAAATTATACCAACAAAAAGTGGAGAAGATGAAGAAGAAGAATTTGAAGAAGAAGATACTGAATTAGGATTAGAAAATATAACTCCAGAAATTCAATCAACTCCACATTTTACAAGATCAAAATCACCAACTAAAATACCAAAACCTATTGCACATTCACCAAAATTAACTCCAAGAAAAGCTAATATTAATTATGATGAATTAGATGATGATACATTAATGTTAGATGCTAATGAAAATATAAAATTTAATTCCAATAATACACCAAGATCCGTTATTAGACATCAAGTATTGGATAAAAAATGGGGTATTCAAGCAACACCAATTAAAAATGAACAATCATCATCATCTACTTCAGCTAAAAAAATGAAAAATTGGAATAATATTAAAGATGATAGTATGGATTTTTCATTATCACCAGATATTAAACCACCAAAAACAACATTTTTAAATGATTCATCATTTAATAAAGAAGAAAATGTATCAATTAAAAATGAATTATCATCAAATACTAATTTTAATACACCAGAAAAAATTCCTAAAGAAACTTTTCAAACTCCAAATATAAGAAATACACCAAAAGAATTAAGATATGATTATGATGATAGTGATATTGATATGGGAATGAGTCCACCAGTAACAATGCAATTTGGAGGTAAAAATTTAATTAGACCTACCAATAATAATAACAATTCAGATTTTGTCAAAACACCTGCAAGACAAGCAGCAAGAAGTATTGTTGATAATATTTTAAAAGATGTTGGAGATGAATCAGAATCAATTAATGCATCAATTACAAAAACTAATTATAATAATACAAATTATTTATTAGATGATTCTTTTTAATTTTATTATTATTACTATTATTAACTATCATTACCAACGTTGACTAGTTTGTCTGTCTAATTTTCTTCGATTCTGCCAATCTCTTTTACATTCTCGATATGCTTGGAAATAATCTAAACATTGATCACGATCAAAATTATTTCTTTCCATACATTTTAAACTCATTTTTGATGCTTCTGCACATGGGTCATAAAATTGTGAAGGTTCTTTATTTCTAAATGCTGATTTGTGTGATTCATGAGTTGGATTATCTGGATAATATTTAAATTCACCATTTGCTGTGAAATTAACTTTAGATTTATCTTTTTCAACCCCAGTTTTATCGTCTTTTTCCATTTTATTATTATTAATATTTATATTGTGGAGTTTGAACAATTTTTTTTTGTCGTGTAATTTTTACTCATTAATAAAATTGGGATAATAGGATCGAATTTGGAAAGTACCAGGTACCTCCGATCCGATGTCTCGAATTTTTTTTTTTTTTTTTTTTTTTTAAAATTTTTTTTC
>JAJLUL010000053.1:33712-55620 GCA_030564325.1 Blastobotrys capitulatus | reverse complement strand
TAGATCGAAAAAATAGGTTACAAATTATCTACTTGTGAAATTAAAAAAGATCTTATGAATTTACCATTATGTGATGATGGATGAGAGATCGATTTGGTAGAAATTATTTTTAGAAATCAACATGATGATTTTTAGTATCAAATTTTTAATGGTAATAATCTGGGACCCATGGTACCAAATAAATATCCCCCCTGAGTATTTACCTGGATTGTAAAAAAGAGAAATATCTAACTAAGATTCCATTAATAAACCATGTAATTTTTGAACCTTCTAAGCTGGTCTGTTATTTTAGTATAGTTAATCTCGATCCCAGGGGGTAATGATATTGTAGTTTCCTTGTGCGAATTTCAAGCATAAAACAAATAGTACCATTGATAGTTAGCACTTCGTTAGGTATTTGATCTCTAAATCTTTAGATGTTTATCCAAAGCAGAGTATATTTTTAAACCATTGTGGCTGAACTGAAAAACTCAGGAGAAGGGTTAAAAAAAAAAAACGGTCAATATTTCTCCTCTTACCTGGTACAACAAGCTTGTTTATGTCCAAGGTGCAGCATGCATCAAAAAATAATTAATTATTTTATGTGTTCATAACTTGATATTTGATTATGACTACGACGTTATGACCAATTCATTAATATTATTTTTCTCTTGAATTGTTGTAGTATTGATCTCATGAAAGTAAATCATATATGATAGGTTCAATTGGTCATAGCTAGGATGCATTACATTAGAAGTATATAGCAATACTTAACTATAGTATAATTTAAATCCAATAGTTAATTTTGAGCTTACAAATAATCAATAAGGAACCTGAATATCAAAGGTTACAGTTGTAGTATATGAATATACATCCTGCTGCTCGAAAAATATTTTATTTATTTTCAATTCTGCATTTTATCAACTGGTTGATACAATTGAATGTCTACATTATTTACAGTACCGGTAATGGATAAACTTGAAATCTTCCATTTCGATATTATCCCCCTTTTTTTCTATTATTATTTGACAAAAATATTCCTGAGGTCGAGCTTTGAAAAATTTCACCAAGGGTGTGTTACCAAAATTTGTAGTGGATTTTTCATTCACACATTTATTTAAAGATTAAAAAAAAAAAAAAAATTTTAAAGTTAAAGTGTATCTTTAGGCTGATAAATTTTAAATTCTAGCTTAATAGTTTAAAGTTTATCTGCATATTTTTTTTTGGATATAAAGTTTAAAAAATCCACCTACAAGAATTAATTGGTTACAGCTAGCTTCTATAGGCTTAAAACTTATTGATTTATTACTAGTAAAGCTAAGAGTGCAAACTATAATGGTATCTGCAGAAATCAAACCTCCTTACCAATAATTATTATAATAATGAAAGCTATTGTTTAATCTCCTTACCAGGTAGGTCGTATAGAATGTCGTTATTTTGTAACAAGAACCTTTTTTTAAACACGTTGCTAATGTATTATAGGGTATTATCCATGTATCATTGTACAACCCACTTAGAGTCATTTATAAAAGGATCAGATAAACAACAATAATACATGATTGTTTATAAAAGTACAAATTGACTTAGAAACGTTGTTCAAGGGCCGGTTACCGTACATCCGGGCCTGCGGCCAGAAAAGGATTAACATCATGAGCACATTACGAGTTGCATAATCATTAGACCCAGCCCCAGTACAAGAGTTACAGAAAAAAAAAAAATCTGTATCATACACACAGCTGGCTCAGGTCGATTAACATAATATTTTTGATACTCTTGTTTATCAATTTTTGTTTTCTGATACCAGAGACCTCATACTTTATTGGGGAAAATAGAGACCTCATACTTTACTGGGGAAAATAGAGACCTCATACTTTACCTGATAATACACTTATCATGATATAAAACCATCTACCCGCACCATACAG
Source organism: Blastobotrys capitulatus (assembly GCA_030564325.1). NCBI lineage: Eukaryota > Fungi > Ascomycota > Dipodascomycetes > Dipodascales > Trichomonascaceae > Blastobotrys > Blastobotrys capitulatus. The sequence continues at coordinate 53,716 of JAJLUL010000053.1, read as the reverse complement.
ATTTATATGCCATTCGTTTATAATTTCCAAAGCCAATATGTAGCCACGTTGAAATCATTGTTTAAAAATTCATTCTAAAACGGTGAAAAACAGTCTTGCAAATTTTCAAATCTGTTTCTAACTTACCTTAGGTGTACCAAGTACAGTAGTTTCCGTGCTGTAAACCAGGTGGGAGGTGGCGCCCGCGAGTGCATCTTTACCAGTTAGACTTTTACACTTAGTAACGACCGGGTCGGTGACCTGATCACGACCCCCGATATGGATGCGGCGTGCGATAAGCTTTTCTAAGCGTGGCTTTATACAGGCCTAAGCTGCAAATCACCAACTGGAGATTTTTTAAATTTGATTGATCTTCAATGGGAACGAAACGTTGCGCGCCTGCAGCATAAAATCTTTGAACATCAAACAGTGAGCTGTCGATCTTATTTTTTTTCTACCATCAGATCAGTGTAACAAAATTTCGTTAGAAAAATTATCAACTGATATTTTTTTTTTTTTTTTTTTTTTTTTTGATTCGAATCAGGTACAAATTTCAGCTATTGTGTAAATCAAAACTTAAATTTTTTGATTCTCTACAATTGATTAATGTACAGTAATAGAGAATGGATAGTTTTCTTCCTCCATCAAGGTTCTTTTTTAGTCAATGACCCAGTTAAAATAGTAATACTTAGTATTTGCTGGTACTATATAATTTTTTCTATGTTTAGCTAGTAGAAGTTGTTGAACTGGCATTGCTTAGCTGAGCACCAATTGATCTACAATTGGTATTATTTATACCTTTTTAACAAACTACAAATGACAGGCAATAGGTAGGTGCTCTTGAGCTTTTTATTAACTAAGCCACCGAAAGTATACATATATATATATTATGAAGCAGGGCAATATTTCAACATAAGATTTCTAGAATAAAAAAGTTTAGTACCTAGGACCTAAGAATAGAAGCTACAATTCTAGAAGATTTGTTTTTTTAATGTTTGTTTATTTGTTTGTTTACGTATTGCATATTACCCTGGTTTGGATTTTTTCCCTCATCTACGTACGTTAGCCTAAGGTACCTCAGTTAGATTGAACCCACTTTTTATTTTCAGATCCTTGTGGCTGTGGTAAACACAGTGTTTTCGTAAACAATGATTCTCTTATTTCAATGAAAGAATCATAATGGACTTTATAATTTCATGTATAAGGAACTACAGTAATACACCACCCTCAGGTACCTGGTAAAACATTCCCCTCCCTCTTTCTTAGACCTCCACTTTTCTCAAACTTAATTGATTACTATGGTTACCAACCGAACTTTTTATTTCTTTTTTTCTTTTCGTTTCGAAAGTAGAATAGATTTACTTTTTAATTATTAGACTTATATATACCAATGGTATATTATTAGCCTACAGTAAGCATTTTTCAGCTGAGTATCATCCATACTGTTGAACATTTCACTATCAATGAATAATGATTTTTATTTGTTGTATTTGTTAACCACCCATAAATTCCATAGATGAAAATTCAAATAAAGGCACATTTCGATTGAGCGTGTTTAATTGAACCGACGAGTTGAGATCCTATTAATATTGGTAATGAGTGGATATCTTTCAATATTACTGGTTAAAATGTTGAGAAACTTTGCTTCTAACTTATACTTAGATCTATACAAGGTGTGATTACAGTATATGAATAACAAGAGATAAATGCAGCGTTAGATAAATTTAGAATTTTGTTAGCTTACCAAAGGTTCCAGCTAGCGTAACCATTATCTTATATCATATGGAGTACCTGGTACCATGGATGCATTGACACTATATATCTAGAGCTGCATGCAGCTATATTTAAATTTATAAAATATAAATACTGTACCAGGCCTGTAGTAGTACTGGTAACTACAAATGTGTAATGTATAATTTATTAATAGTTACCATGGCCTGAGATAAGACGGGTGGTTTTATTATTACAGTACATATCACATCTTCCAGTATTAATTTATTATTCATACTGTAAACACTTAGTACTGTTGACCCACAATCGATTGTTAAGTAACGAATCTTGAAAAAAACGGGTTGCAAATATTACTGTAATCTGCAATGAATTTGATGCATCCAACCTCATGGGTTCTATTTATAGCTCATCGTGATCGAGAAGTTCTTAAGTGATTACAATTTACAAAGCGTAATTAAGGTACCAGATACGTACATGTTGCAATTGTACCCGTCTACCTACGGTATCACCAGTCTGTAGAATTATGGTAGGTGTAAGTATATCCGGATATGCATTTTTGCCAAAGAAATTTTGTAATTACATGTATGTTTACTGTAGTAGAGTGCCTAACTGGAATCCTATTACATGTACAAGTGTGTATATAACGACAACCACCTGGTACTTCTACAACTTGCACAATTGTACGTATATCTTGATGTTATAGTATAGAAAAATATGAACTCTATTGAGTGGAGATAGCTAGTCTAACAATCGTTCAAACACCAATAAAAACCTATAATGTGGTCTACTTCAACCATGATTGCCTTCTATATATAAAGGCTTAAGAATTCCTGTATACAAAAGCTAGGAACACTCTACTTACTGATATCCTTCAACGCAGCAACATTATTACTTATAACTATAGATATTTTAATCTCTGCTGAGAATTTCTCATGTTAAACAAGCTAATAATTGTTCATCAAACGTTGTTATTTGAGCTTGTTACATCAAAATAGCCAATAGCATACAATTGCCATGACTGTGGTAGCTATAGCTAGCTTTTCATGAGAAGATTGGTGCTATATTAATTAATTTTAAAATTAATCCTGATATACTACTGTATACTAGTGCTATATATTAGAAATTTCATCTGTATCAATTGAGAGATATATATACATGTATGAAATATAAGTGTGTTTATCGCATTGTTTATGACATTGGTAGTAAGCACTAGTGTATCTATATGATACATGTATGACAATATGAAGAATCCTTCATATTTAAAGTCCATGGTAGTATCTAGATAATTCAAACAAAAGAGATCTTATATATACATCCATAGTTGCGCTATAATCATTGCTGGAGCTTTAACTTTGAAGGAAAATTGAAAGCTGGGATATGGTGCCCGATCGTTAAGAATTTAACAATAATAACACCAGATGCCATGAGATTATCTTCCGTAAAATAAAATAAATCCAACTTTCTTGAGATTTCATGCGATTTATATAGTTTTCGGGTTTTACGGTATAAATACATATATCATACAGTATATAATTGCCAATAGCTTTTAAAAAATGAAAATAGCAACTTTTGACAAACCCGGTTTAAAACTACAGTATTCATCCAATTGTGTTAATAAAATTTAGTTAACACTATTGTAAATCTAATGATTGTCATTTATCACCAATACTGTAAACATTAAATATGATCGAAATAATCTTATTGTCATTATTTTTTCTTTGCTAGATCGGATATTAACTCAGGCTACAGTAACACTTAAACTGGTACGTATGCTATTACTGTACATCCAGGATGAATAAATACCAATCCAAACAGATTGTCTGTTTCACGATCCTTGCAATTTTTTAGATCTAAAATTTATCTTCTTCTTTAAGCAAGCCTAAACCCCCACTGATGAAAAATCACCCTTGACACGCGTGCAAAACTCTGCGGCCTGCGCAAGCTCTTAGCCTAACTAAGGCTTGAATATAACATCTCTAATGCGGCTCAGGGATAATCGATGTTTGCATAATACATATGTAAATAACAATTACAACATGCATGTTATAATATATAATATTGATGGAAATCAGATATTTAATTACAATTTGTATTATGATTATTATTATTATTATTATTACAAGTATTATATTTGTAAATATGTAACAGTATCAGATATCATCCAGGGTACTGTTACTGTGACTGTTAAAATAAAAAATCAAATTGTGTAATCAATCGAGCGTGGATAAATGTATGCACTACTGTACTTAAATCCGATATGTAAGTGTTTGAATAAAAAATAATGATCGATGACCGATTTATACCTGGTACTCACTGTCAGAGGTGTAACTTACAGTTGTATTTTGGAACCACTTTTTCAATCAAAGCACGAATCTTCTTAGAGTGATTCTGTTGTTACAAAAAATCGAGATCGAACAAATAAAATTGAAGAATTACTTAAAATAAATAAATGCAGCTGCGTGTATGATTGATTTGATTGTCAGCAATTATTGGTATATTTCACAGCAAAATGAAAATTCAGGAGAAAAATTCTGAATCTTTAATTATATATCATTGTATTCTACATCATAAGTTTTATATACCAGGTACTCGCTGATATTTTTCTGGGAACTATACATCTATATTCTGTAGTCGTTTTTTGTTGTGTGTATAGAGGAGAAGGTCTATCTGATAGAGCCACATCGGTTTATATAGTACTTTTACGTCAAAACTTTAGTCAAACTTACTTAAGCTTGCCTTCTGTTCGATAAAAATACTTTAGATGATAATTTATATTTACAAAGTACATATGGATCCATATTTATCGGCGGGAATACGTTTACCAGCCACTATATTTCAAAAATCCTTGAAATTAAATTGGTTAAAGCAGATAAATTTCGTAATGAATCACATCAATTCATAAAGGGTTTTACCAATTTCAATGATTTAAGAATCATAACAGATAAGGCGCATTTCCCCCTGAAATTTTATTTTAGCTTCTAAACCTAGTTTTTAAAATTTGGCATCATCATTAATCAGGCACCAAATTCGCAATTTTCAAAAAATAAACAGTTAAATCCTTGGCATCAGATCTAAGATTATTATTGAGAGCCACTCACTTTTTATGCTATGATCTTGATAGCCTTCAACTAATGATTATCATTATTGAGTCTAGGTTCTATCATGATTTGATACTGAGTAAATTTATTCGTACGTATCAGTGCACTAAATTCTAATCTAATACATGTATCATGATATCGGGTATTTTTTTTAATCACTTTAAGCTATAATAACTAGAGTAAAATAGAGTATAATACAAAAGAAAATATTGCTAAACTAAGCTTGAAGGAGATTTAAATTAGATCAATGGGACTTTAAAGTGTATTCAGGCTTGAAAAAAAAAATAATAACTATCCATGGTGATAATATACATGTATACCCAAACATTGCTAACTTAGATTTTACTTAGCAATACTTAAGAAATTGAACGGGTTATGCCATGATTTGAATAATCTCTTAAATTATAATACATTGCATATAATAATATTATATAATATATAGATTATACAATTGGTACCATAATTCTGGAAATTTATAGTACTAACTGGTATTTTTTCCCCTTATTTTCCATCGATCGAAAATTCCCCCTTGATGGTGCAATCCAGATACTTTAAGATTCTGATTTAATATTACTTAGTTATATGTAATAATAATTGCATGTATTTATAATACTATGATAAGTTCAATATTATTATTTAATAATGTAGCTGTATACTATTAGAAGAGTAATATAATAATAATACATCTGATATATGTTACACAGTAACATTGATGTAAAATGATTTTTAAAGCCAGTAAGAAAGCCAGGTAGTAGTAGTATATATTTAAGTTATTTAACATGCGATCTTTTACCAGTAATATTTTATTAATTGCCTTATTATAATCATCCTATAGTTATATTACTTTGTATTACAATTTTATAAGTAATTTTCAAAGTGATTAAAATGCTTCTAGAATTTAGCAATATAAAATCCACTCAGTCGTAAAAAAATTGTTAATACTGTAACTTATATCCATATAACTATAATGCTGCAGATTAACCACACCTCCTGTAACCAATGCAAATTCTCAGTTGGATTTAACTGTATTTAATTTGATTCCACTTTTCACGCTACAAGGCGCATACTTGCGACCTTTTCCCGCCTTTTTACGTGTTTGCAATGGTGAACTACTGTAGTTTTGCGATCATGCATGCATGTATAAATGCCTGTCAAAAATCTAGCTGCATATGCTACAGCTTAAAGATCGCGTCGATTTTGTGCCTGAAAAAAATTTATTCATAGTATGAGTTTACAACCATTTTTTTCCTCCATTTCACAATCAATGATTCATTGATTAAATATACTTACTATAATATACGCTAACTAAAATTTTGTTTTAAAGTTGTGAAATAATCTGAATATTAGGACACTGAAACCTCAAGAATATTCTTTTTTTTCAGGATAGTATTGTACAGTGTACTTCATTAATTGATTACGATATAATTCTTAACAGTTACATATATAATATCCATGATCAAAGAAACTTCTTTTTTAACGAGCTTGTAAATTATGACAATCTCTTAAATAAGGATCGAGTAAATATCAACCGATCAGGCACTTATAGACGATCATTGGACCTTGAAAAAATTTTTGGTACCCCATTTATAGTAAAAGATTGTCAGGATCCAAAAAAGTAAAAAAAAAAATATACAATAAAATTGCTAAAATACAAATCCATGTCATCATTCAAGCTTTAAATTGAATAATGAAATATTATAATCGAGGCGTAAAAAACATAATTACAGTTAAGTTGCAATTCAGTTTCGCGTCGCTTTGACACTGCTACAAAAACTGTTATACTGAAGAAAGGATTAAATAAAAAAAAAACTATAAAAGGATCTTTAATTCTCTAAAAGTTATACATTTTTTTTTTATTCTTCAATAAATCAATCAGATTCGTTCTCTTTTATATCTAACTCAACTACATTCTTTTAAGAAAACACAATGAAATTCTCTGCTACTTTATTTACTTTAATTGCTGTCGCTTTAGCTGCTGACAACTCAAAAGTTTCCCATGGTGATAATGGTGGTGTTGGTGGTAACGGTGGTGGTGCCGGCCGAGGTGGTGATTCATTATTAATTGGTGGTTCATCTGGTTCAGGTGGGAATGGTGGAGATGCTGGTGGTGTTAGTAATACTAATGTTCACCACAATGCTCAAGATGAAGACAGTGGTACTGTTGCGGGTGACATCTTAAAACGACAAGAATCATCTGGTGGTGGTTCTGAAGATTCATCATCTGGTGGTGTCATTGGTGGTGTTTTAGGTGGAATCTTAAAACGAGCTGATGATGAAACTGTTAAACATGGTGATAATGGTGGTGTTGGTGGTGATGGTGGTGCATCAGGTCGAGGTGGCGATTCATTATTAATTGGTGGTTCATCAGGCTCTGGTGGTAACGGTGGTAATGCCGGTGGTGTTGGTAACACCAATGCTCAAAAGAGTAGTCAAGATCAAGACACTGGTTTATTAGCTGATGTTTTGTAAATCAATCCACCTATTTCTCCTAGCATCTTTATACTATTATATAACATTATTTTTAAAAACAAAAAACCTATTTATGACATAACTTTTGTGTAATTAATATTAAAAACCATTATAATTTAATAACCAGTCATTTTTCCCTTGTTCATTGTAGTATTTTTATAAATTAATTAGGTTAAATTGACTCCTGGTCTGTAGAATTAAAATTGATAGTGAAATTTGTTTTGATCTAGAAAGTTAAACTAAACACGCTAAGTACCGCGCGCGCGTGCAATTTGAGCATGCTCCTCCACAATTTTTTGATCCCAAACTTAAAGACAAGAAAAAATCATTAGACATTTTTTTTTTTTTAACAACAACAAAAAAAAAAAAATTATTAATGGCTGATTATACAGCACCTAATCCTTGCCTACTGGCAATCCTACTTACAATATCAACACATTCTGGACCACAATTTGTTTGTCATTATCCACCAGTTCCAGAAACTTATGATTTCAAAGCAGCTGCACCATTTAAAATTAGAGAAGCTGAATTACAATCTGAATCATCGTCATCATCATCAGATGCAATGGATTCAAGTGATGGCGTTAGTGATGAAAATGATGACTATGAACAATATGACAGTACGGACGCCAGTACAATTACTTCTTTAGATAATGGTAATAAAAAAAGTTCATTACATGATCAATTAGTTACAAAATTAGAACAACAAAATAGTACAAATTATAGAAAAGTATCACCAACATTATTAAATAAAAAAAGTTCTCAAGATACTTTTAAAAAAGAAAAAAAAAATTATAAAGGATCATCAGCAGCATCAGTATCAACAAATAAAGATTATGAAAATTGGCAAAGGGTATTAGGATTTGATACTGATTTTTTAAGTGAATTGTTATGTCCACCAAAAGGAATGTGTAATACAAAATTTGAAATGACAATTGATGATATGGTTTTCTTAGGAATTCCTGTACATATTCAACCAAATGGTGAATGGAAAAAATCAAGTAAAAAATATCCACCAAGAAGTCATGGTAGTACGTTAAATACAAGAAGAACAAAAAGTACCATTACAAATAATAAAAAATTAAAAAAGAAAAAAAGAAGAAGTAATTCAAAAGTTGATGAAGAAAAAGCAGTTGAAGGTGATGATGAAATAAGTACTAGTGGGAATGAAAGTGATAATGATGATATTGAAAATGATGATAATGAAGAAGAAGAAGATGATGATGAAAAAAATAGAAATTTCGATTTTAATAATAATTATAAAGAAGAAGATAGATCACCAATGAGAATGTTTCATGTTGTATTTGTAATGAATCCACCAGCAACTGAATATAATTTAAGGATTGATGAGATGTATCATTATGTATTGGCAAATTTTGTTAAATGTTTAAAACATGAACAATCAAAAGATAATTATGTTTGGAAAGAAGTTCAAACAATGTTACAAATTCGAGACGAAGCATCATTAGAAAACAATGTAACAAGTCATCAATTATGGGGTGAAATGCAAAGGAAAAGTACTTTAGCAGCTGCAATTTCACAATTATATATTGCAGTATCACAATCAGATATTGCTAATGTTATTATAAATAACAAATTAAGATCATTTCAAATACCAATTCAAACAGAATTCCAATCATTACCACCAATAACTGCACCAAAACCTTCACTGGCTTATTTGACAACTTCAGGACCATTTTTAGATACTCCAGAAGAAAGTGCTGAAGGATTAACACCTTATTATGGTATTCTATTATTAGAAGAACCAGAAATTATTATTAGAGATATTAGAGCAGATCCTTATGGTACATTGGCAAATTTTATTAGAGAAATTTCACCAACATTAAGTTTATTACAATTATCAGAAGAAAGTGGATTATCAACTGAACAATTAATTGATATCACAAGGAATTTAATGTATTGGAGAAGAGCCAGAGCAATTATTCCAATTCATCATCGAAATATTTATATTGTATCACCAATGGCTCCATTAGGTGATTTATATAAATATATTACAATGTTTGCAGAAAAATTTCCAAGTTTACCTTCATTACCAAGATTATTGTCAATATTATCAACAAATAAACCAAGAAATTTTAATTCACATATCCCATCAAGAGATCATAGAAGAGTTTATTTAAATGCTTTAGCCTGGTTATTAAGATATGGATTTGTAACTCAATTAAAAACTTTTTTATGGATCAAAATTTCAAAAAGAATTAAAAGTTCTGTTCAACAAGATGAACAAATAGTTGAAGAAATGGAACAATTAGAATTAGAGAAAGAAACTTTACAACAACAGAAAAAAACTGATACTTCAACTGATAATACATCAAAACAACCACCACCTCCACCTTTAATATCACAAAATTCTTATTATATCAAACCACAATTAAATGTTTCGTTTGATACTGATAATTCAGAAGATCAAGATGAGAATGAAGAAAATGAAGAAGATGAGGAAGAGGAAGAAGAAGATGGGGTTATTGATTTAGAAGAATCAATTATTTTAGATCCTGAAAGAGCTACATTAATTGAAAAGAAATGGATGGATAAAATGCTAGAAAATAAATCACCAGAAATTGAAAAATTATTTTCAAAATTAAAAAGATATTTTAATGGTAAAAATACAATGGAAAAAGCAATGGTGCTAGAAAATTTATCAAGACATGATATGAGAAAATTAACAAGTGCTTTAGAGGATCATTTAATTGTTGTTAGACATTGGTAAATTTTGAAATGTTTATTATAAATAATTATTAATACACAGATATTATATAAATTCTGATTTCTCTTGCAAAATAAAGTTAGTACTAATTATTTATATCTAAAAAAATATCTTTAAAAAAAAAAAAAAAAAAAAATTCTCAAAAATTAAAATGCAATGTTATGCTCGTATAGTCTTGGATTTTCGATAAGAATGATGACGATGATTATAATGTTTCTTTGTAGGAATATATTTTAATGGATCAACAGATATAATATTATCATTATGATCTCTAATTAATCGAACTCTTTTTTCATTTCCTGGTAATTTAACAAACCAAGTTAATATTTTTTTTGAATGATCAACTTCAAATTCTCTTCTATGCAATTCACCATTTTTTAAATAATGTGATAAATGTACAACTAATTTTTCTTTACCTTTTAATTGTGGTGGTAAAGTTGGGTATAATGTTATATTACTATCATTATCTTTTAAAACTTCTGGATTTTTCATTACTATAACTTTAGTATCATTATCATCATCTTGATTTTCTTTAATTGTGAATGATTTTGCATAACTTGACTTGAATTTTGTTAATAATTTTTCAAATGATTCAATTTCTAAATCTTCATTTTCATTATTCATAATAACTTGATTTTTTTCATCATCTTTTTTTTCGTCATTCTGCTCTTCTTTTTCTTGATCACTTGATTGTTTTGATAACTCTTGTTGCTTTAATAACTCTTGTTGTTTTAATTCTCTTAATAAAACAGGAAATTCTTGTTCTTTTGGTCCACCAGTCTTTGGTGGTTCTGTATAAGGAATTTTTTTACTATGATTATGTTCGAATTTCTTAAAATTTTCAATTGGTGGTAACTTAACTTTTGGTGATTTTGGTTCTTCTGTTTCAAAAGTTGGCGAATCATTCATACTTCTTAAACCTTTATTCATTTGTCTACTTGCTGGAAACAACTCTCTTTGAACATTTGATGTACCATTTAACCCATTACCATTAACTATCCAATTATTTGATGATGGTAAACTTTCAATTTGTGGTGATGGGAAAAACCTTGAATAACCACGGTTTTCTGGTGTATGGACGACATTTGATGCTGATGGTGTACTTGGTTGACTTTGTGTAGTTGCATTATTATTATTATTACTATTGTTGTTGTTATTACTATTATTAGTATTATTAGGGTTAATGGATGTATTAATTGACCATTCTTTACTACTAGTCCATGCACCTTCAGTTTTATTATTAGTATTCTTACTATTTGGTAATAAAATATCATCTTTACTACCAAATAAATCATTATTTTGCATTAAACCAGATGAAAATCTATTATTTGAAGCTCTAACAGATGTCCATAATCCAATTTCTGACCGATTTGGTAAATACCATATTTTACTTGGAGTTGTATTACCACCACTACTTGATGATCTCAACATTTTTTCATCATCATGATCATCATCTAATACTGACCCAACAGCTTCTAATGCTTGTTTTTCACCAAAAGATTCAGTTCTTGTTCGATTTTTATCTTCTTGTTTGATTTCTAATTTATTATCTTCTTGTTGTTTTTTAGCTGCAATTCTTGCTGCAACCTCTTCTGCTTTTCTTTTAGCAGCTTCAATTCGTTCTCTTTCTTTTGCCAATTCTTCTTCTTTTCTTTTCCTTGCCTTTTCTCTTGCTTGTCTCATTACTTCAGCTTGTTGTTCTCTAAATTCTTTTTCTTTTCTTGCTTCCTCTTCTGCAGCTAAACGCTGTTGTTCTTCTATTTCTTCAGGTGTCGGTTCAAAAACAGGTGGAGGTTGTTGATGATGAGGATTAATATTATTATGGTTATTGTTGTGGCTATTATTGTGATGTGAAGGAGGTGGATGTCGATGGTCTTCATTACTAAATCTTCTATTACGATGATAATTTTGTTGTCCAGGTGCTCTCCAACTATGAGGTGATAATGACCGATCATTTGAAAATCTTCTTCTATAATTTGATGGTGGATGTGGTACAAAATCATCCAATGATTCAACTTGCCCACTTTGTGCATTAAATAATTGAGGTCTTGAAGGTGGTCCATCATTTCGATACCTTGATTCTGCATTTGAATATCGATATCTTTCACGGTCATGTTCTTCCATATTGTTCATATTATTATTCATTCTATAAGAATACCTTGGTACATTTTGAAATTGATGATGTTGTGCTTGTTGTTTTTGATTCTTTTTCTCACTCAACTCTTTTATTTGATCACTAATTGATACAATTTTATCTTTTGGTAATGAATGAGTTCCCCATGCTGGCTTTTGGATTTGTTCTTGTTTTGGTTCTTCAGTTATTAGTTCTGGTTTTGAAGTATGTTGAGAAGATGGTGGAGGTGTTGGTTTTGGAGGTTCAATATCCCATAAATCATCTTCTTCATCCCAATTAAATTCTCTAGTAGCACTACTTGTACTTAACCGTTGTGTTAAATGAATACCTTGTTTTAATAATTCTTCTTCTGATACTTCATTTTTCTTAATAACTGGTCGTTCTTCTTCTTTTTTCTCTGGGTTAGTAGCAGTAGTAGTAGTATTTATTGTTGTAGAAGTTTTATTACTATTATTTTCAATTGGTTTTTTCCAAACAGTTGCAGCTTCTGGTCGAGGACTATTATTATTACTGCCAGATGGACTATTATTACTATTAGTTCCACTATTTTGATTATCTCTTTTCATTGCCGCCAGTTTATAAGTACCGGTAGCTGTTGCTAAACTAGTGAATTTTTTATTTGGAGTTGAAGCATTACTTAAAGCAGGTGATGAAACTTTGGGTGATTGCTTTTTATCTAAACTTGTCGAACTTGATGTTGGTGATCCATTTGGTTGTGTAGTTGTCTTTAAAAATAATGAACTTAATGATTGTGCTTTAAATTTTTTTGTTGTATTGTTGTTATTATTATTAGCAGCATTGTTTTCATCCATTCTTTGATCTTTAGCCTATGAACGATCAATAGTTGATATATTACTTCTTGATAATTTAAAATAGAAGGAGAATTCAATCGACAAGTTGTCTTCTAAGATAAATGATTTCTGATTAGATTTTTTTTTTACAAAAAATATTAGGCGCTTAAAAGTACTTTTCTGTTTCTTTTTTTTTCTCTTTCACAAATTGAATATAACACTTCGATGTGAATATAGATTAAATTGAATAATTACCCCGTTAAATATAAATACAGAACTTTAATAGTTTCTTTGTAAAATCCTAATTCAAAATGAATTGATGGTTAGATTTTGAATGGGGGTGGATTTTTTTAATAAATTTGACGATGTTGTGTATTTGTCTTGTGTTTTGAGCGTGTCAAAAAAAAAAAAAAGAGAGAAAAAATACTAAAAAAAATTATTGGGAATTTTTTTTGTGGGTGCACCTTTACTAATAATGCTTAAAGAAAAAAAAAATTCCCCGGCATTAAGCATTAACGCTTTTCTTAAATTTCATGCACAACCTTGTAACGGCTCTTTAGGCTATTATGTATTAGTCAACAATACCGGAGTCAAAAAAAATCTTAGTGGCACGAAAAATAACTTTTTTTTTTTACTTTTCTATATCAAAAAAGTATTTATTTTCAATTTATCATCTAACTCATCATCATTAACAACTACAATAAAACTATATAGATTATGAAAAGTACACAAGTTCTTAATCAATTGAAAATAGCAGTGGTTGGCTCGGGACCTGCTGGGTTTTACACTTCAACTAGACTATTAGATAAGCTTCCTGGAGTTAAAGTTGATATGTATGAAGCACTACCAGTACCATATGGTTTAGCAAGATTTGGTGTTGCACCAGATCATCCTGAAGTTAAAAATTGTCAAGATAAATTTCAAGAAGTCGCTTCGAGTCCAAATTTCAATTTTTTTGGCAATGTTTCAATTGGTAAAGATTTGGAATTAAAACATTTAAAAGAAAATTATAATGGTATAGTTTTAGCATATGGTTCGGCAGAAGATCGTAAATTAGGAATTGATGGAGAAAATTCAAAAGGTGTATTTAGTGCAAGAGAGTTTGTTGGTTGGTATAATGGGTTACCCCAATTTAGTGGATTAAATCCTCCTTTAGAAGACGCTGAAGATGTTGTAATTGTTGGTAATGGTAATGTTGCATTAGATGTTGCAAGAATTTTATTATGTAAAACAGATCGATTAAAATCAACAGATATTACAGAAGAATCTTATGAAGTTTTGAAGAAAAGTAAAGTTAAGAATGTTAAAATTGTTGGTAGAAGAGGTTTATTACAAAGTGCTTTTACAACTAAAGAAATTAGAGAGTTAGTACGAGAACCTGGAGTTGGAATGATCCCTTTAAAACCAAATTATATTGAACCTTATAGATCATTTATCCCATCATTACAAAGAGGTATTAAAAGAGTTGTTCAATTATTAGATAAAGCAGAAAAAGAAAATGCTGCAAAAGATGAAATCAATAGACATTTTGAACTAGAATATTTACAAAGTCCATTAGAATTTTATGTTAATCGTGGGAATAATAATTTATTATCTGCAACAAAATTCGAAATAAACAATTTAGTTCAAGATGATATTAATCATCCTGCAACTGCAATACCAACCGGTGAAACAATTTTACATAAATCAGAGCTTGCATTTAAAAGTATTGGATATAAATCATTGGCAATTAGTGGATTCTCAGATTTGAATATTCCATTTGATACAAAGAAAGGTGTTATCCCAAATCAATTTGGTAGAATTTTAAACACTGAAGGTTGTTATGTTGCAGGTTGGGTTAAAAATGGTCCAACAGGTGTTATTGCTGAAACCTTAAGGGAATCTTTTGAAGTTGCCGAAACTATTATTCAAGATTATTATCAAGATTCTATTGATAAAAGTAGTAAACCTGGTTTTGAAGGTTTAGAATCAAAGATCAAGTCAAGAGTTGTTACATGGGAAGATTGGCTAAAAATTGAAAAAGTTGAAAATGACCGTGGGAAGTTAATTGGCAAACCAAGAGCTAAGATTTTATCAACTGAAGAAATGTTGAATATTTTGTAAATAAATTTGAGAAATAAGATTTAATCATTGTATGCATTTGTAAATATTACTCTAATAATATTATATATATAATAATCTCAAAATTTTCAGTTGAGATGTTGCGATCGATACATCTATATTTGATAAACTAGAGTTATACATGATTCATAATATGTAAAAGTGAATACGAGCCGCACGACAATGCGGCGGTGTACTTTGTACCAACGGTACCATGGTATATGTATCATATATCACTGATATAGGAAATATATAGAAGTATTATTACTGATATTTGTACGTTGCTAAAGATCTTTTTCTTATGAAAAATTGCTTAATTAGTCTTTGACCAAACCATTCATTTTTCTCAATAATCTATTTACTTATAGCAGTACTAATTAATATCATGAACTTTATATTAGTTACATTAATTAATGAAGTGTAATTAATCGGAATCTTATTTATCGGGGCCCAGCATAATTATTCAAGCTTACTTAATCAAACCGACCAATAATTTCACAAACTATTTTTGTTACGCTTCTAAAAAAAAAAAAAAATTGTATTGCGCAAAAGCGTCTAAAATTTTGATCCCAATAAAGCTTTCATATAATAATAATTTTTTTCACCAAGGACAAAAAAAAATTGCATAAAGACATATATAACAGAAACATAAAAGAAAAAAAATGTTACGACTACGTTCACTAGCATCAACAACTCGAACATTCTCAACTACTGCTAGATGTTTTGCAGATATTAAAAAAGGTGATATCACAGAAACTAGTTTTGAAAGTGGTAATGGTGGTGATATTGTTAGTGGTGCTCCACATGAATTAACTAGACGAGTTGTTAGAATCTTTCAACAATCTAAACCAGCAACTCAAAGTGGTACCCATGGTACTCGTGCATGGAGAGTCGATTGGGACAATGTTCCTCGAGCTAACAGATGGGAAAATGATTTAATGGGATGGGCTTCATCTGGTGATTATATGTAAGTTGATTATATTATAGATATAAAAATTACTAACAAATAAATAGGCAAGGTACTCAAATGAAATTCAGAACTAAAGAAGATGCTATCAGATTTGCACAAAATCAATCATGGGATTATTATGTTCAAGAACCAAATCAACGAGAATTCAAAGTCAAACAATACGCATCCAACTTTGAACATTGTCCTGGACCATTGAAGCATATTAGAACCAAATAAATTATTCCATTTTTTTTTTTGTAAATCCATAATTTAATGAAAAATAAGAAAAAAAAAAGAAAAATCTAACTATTTAAGCAAGATCTCATCAAAGTAAAAAAAAAGTGTAGAATTGCATTTATCTATTATTTAGTATCGATTTTTCCAAGTGTAGAGCGCAGTGCTTAAAAATTTACACATGCTTAAAGCAAAATCTTCAACCCCTCAGCTTAAAAAAATTATTGCACTTTTCTTGTCTTCGCGACTTTTTTTTTTTTTTTTTGATTTTTAATTTTTTGTAATTTTTCACCCACAATAATAATTTAATTTTAATAACAAAAATAATGAGAGAAAGAGGTTACAGTGGTGGATATCACGACAACCTCCGCCGTAATAGCTATAGAGGTGATGGTAAAAGGCGTAGTGATGCTGATAGATTTTTAAATCATAAAGGTGATAGCCATACGCGAAGAACTGATGAAAATACTAATTCAAGTCACCATCACAGTAATAATGATAGATCAATAAGTTCGAGAAGAAGCTTCGGAATCCACAACTCCTCAAGAGATACCAATAATACTAATACTAACAAATTAAATAATAAAGCTGATCCAAGAATAGCCAAAAAACAAGAAACAGTTAAAGTTAATAATAAATTAATTGTACCTCAATATACTTATGATGAAAATAGTGTTGGTGAAAAACCTCAGGGTAAAATTCTATTATCACAAATTTCTGAAACTACTAAAGAATTAACTATTGCAACCGCTTTAAAAAGATTTGGTATTATAGATCATGTTGAATTTTTGAAGGATAACTCAGGGGTTAATATACCATTTTGTTCAGTTAGATTTATTGGATCTGATGCTATTGATTCAGCTAAGAAAGCATCTGATTTTGGTGAAGTTTCTATTGAAAATAAACCAATTAAAATTTCATTAGATTTGTATGGTAGAGAAGCTTTAAAAAGAAAAGAACGATTTCAAAATTTTTCTAAAATTTTAAGTAAAAGTGCACCAACTCAACCAAAGAAAAAGAGGGAAAGTATAACAAATATTAGTAAAAGAGATTCGATTGGGAGTAATAGTTCTAAATATGATAGACCAAGAAGTTATTCAAAAGATGGTAGAGATCGTGATAGATCGCCAAAAAGAGAGAGTTCCCCACACAATAGAAGAGAACGATCTCCACATAATTATCATCATAGTACAAATAACAGAGAATCAACAATATATGAAAAAAAGATAGAATTAACACCAAGAGCAGCTAGAGTTGTTGGTAGTGATCCATATGTTTATATTGCTGCTAAGTTTTTACCAAGTTGGGGTAAATTTACATTTAATAAATATGAAATCTTAAGTTTATTTAGAGAATTTCAGCCAAAAGGTATTATTAATGATCAGTATGGTTGGTATATTACAATGTATAATTCAAATACTGTTAAAGATAGTATAAGAAAATTGAATGATTCAAAAATAAAAGGATATAGATTACGATTAAAACAAGGTCATGAACAAGTTTCATCTGCTAATAAGAGTTCATCTACTGATACAAATAATGATTCTATAACAAAATCAAGTTCAAAAAGGAAATATGATGATGAAATCCGAGATGATAAACAAAATAAGAAAAAAAGGATTGAGAATTCTGAAGATCGAAAATTAATTAATAATAATTTAAATGCAAGAGAAACAAGAGAGTTTAATTATGATAGAAACCTTGATATTTATACTAATGCTACTAACAAAATTATACATGATTTACAAAAAACAGTTTCAAATGAGATTCAAGAACGAATTATTAATAGACAAATTCATGAAATTATTAAAAAAGAACGAACTAAAGTAATGAGACAAAGAGAACAAGAAGATGAAAGAGAACGAGAAAGAGAAACTGAAAGAATTAAAAAAAATAAAGAGTTAAAGAGAAGAATGGATTTAACAATGCCTTTACGATTTATTAGTAATAACAGTTTAGGTGGTGATGAAAGTGGTGCAACAACACCTCAAGTTAGTACACCAGTTGAAGAATCAAGAGAAACTTCAGTATCAAGACAATCAGTAGAAGTTAGTGAAAGTCCAAAAAGAGAGTTAAATGACATGAAAGTTAGTGAGAGAAGACCAAGTGGGTCAGAAAAAGGTGAGCAAAGATTTGAAAAAGAACAAATTAAAGAAGATATATTACCAAAAAAGAAGAAAGAAATACCAAAAATCAAAAAGGAAGTATCAGCAACAAAGATAGAAGAAGAAGTACCAAAGAAGAAAAAACAACGAATTAATAGAGATTTCTCGAGTTCTGAAAGTGAAATTGAAGTTCCAAAACAGAAGGTTAAAGTTACCAAAAAACAAACTAAAAAAGATCAAAATAAAATTGAAAAGACTAATGAACCAAAAGCTGAAACCAAAAAGCCACAAAAAGTTAAAGGAGTCAAATCGAAAAAAGAAGAATCGAAAGAACCTGCTAAACCAACTAAAACTAAGAAAGAGAAACCAATTGAAAAAGAAGAACCTGTTAAAGAAATTGAGGAAGAGCAAGAGGAAGAAGAAGATGATGATGATGATGAAGAGGAAGAAGATTTTAGTATTGAATTTACTAGAGATGGTATTAGCTGGAAATCACAATCAGGTGTTAAGCCACGTCGAATTGTAGAAGATCCAAAAGGTCCTTATTCTATATTGGACGTTTTGTCATTAATTAAAGATGATGAAGATTTGAATTATATCAAAGACTTATTGAAAAATAAGAGTAATTTTGATAAAAATATTACTGATCCAGAAGCATTTATTTATTCATTAAAAAATCCACCACCATCTTCACCACCATCAAAAAATTGGACATCATTTAAATCAAGAGGTTATAGAAAAATCCCAGATGAAGAAAAGGATCTATATCTATCTCATAGAAGAGAGAATAAATCAAGGCCAGTTTTAGCAAGAGATGAAGATAATCATGATAAAGAATCTACTCCATCATATGTTTCATCATCAAGAGGTAATAGAGTTAATGCAAGAAGAGAAGAAAAAGCAGTTCTTGATTTTGATTCAATTTCAATTAATAAATTAAAAAAGAGAAAGAAACCTGTTGAATTTAGAAGAAGTGCAATTCATGATTGGGGGTTAT
The DNA here is from genome assembly GCA_030564325.1 of Blastobotrys capitulatus. NCBI lineage: Eukaryota > Fungi > Ascomycota > Dipodascomycetes > Dipodascales > Trichomonascaceae > Blastobotrys > Blastobotrys capitulatus. Next base: position 34,401 of record JAJLUL010000053.1, on the reverse strand, counting down.
ATGCATTGGAACCTATTCCAGTTGGTGAAATGATTATTGAATATGTTGGTGAAGTAATTAGATCATCATTACAAGATACAAGAGAAAGACAATATCAATTATCAGGTATAGGATCTAGTTATTTATTTCATGTTGATAATACTCAAGTTATTGATGCAACGAAAAGAGGTGGTATTGCAAGATTTATCAATCATTCTTGTGAACCAAGTTGTTTAGCAAAAATTATTAATGTTCAAGGTAGTAGTCGAATTGTTATTTATGCTGCAAGAGATATTGCAAGTGGAGAAGAATTAACTTATGATTATAAATTTGAACGTGAAGAAGGTGAAGATAGAGTTCCTTGTTTATGTGGTGCACCAAAATGTAGAGGTTGGTTGAATTAGACAGTTAATTTATTAATGTAATTTATTTATTTATTATTTAATATTATTTATTTTTTAATAAACGCGTATTTTTTTTTTATTATAAGTTTTTTGCGAACCACGCGACTTTTTTTTTTTTTTTTTTTTTTTCCAAATAACAATTTTTTAAAAAAAAAAAAAAAAAAAAAAAATTCACTTTCACTAGTTAGTACCCCCTGATAAAGAAATGAATAATGATACGACGATGCTTATTAAACAATAAAATAAAATATTTACCAAGTTATATTATATTTTCAAGAAATTTTGCATCTAAAATAACACAACATG